>LGAG01000157.1:1110158-1129697 GCA_001278395.1 Lerema accius
GTATTGAGGGGAATGTCCTGCTAACAGCTACTCATTACATGTTAATTACTTTCCTCATTTGTTATGACGTACGTTACATCGTAGGAATTTGAAACTTTGGAGTAAGTTCCCCTGGTGCTTATTGTGTATGTAATTGTTTTTTTAAAAGTTAAAGATAGTTAGATTGTTAAAGATAGAATGATGACTGAATGACAGATGTAATCACAGTGAATTAATCAATTATTAAATCAGTTATATTCAAAGATTTTAGTAGCGTCTCAGTTGTTAATTATTACTCTAATTGATCGTATATAGTTAATTATATTATAAGATTCCTTACTCGGTAAGTGCAGTTTGTGATAGAAAATGCTATCACAAAAGGTGACCATTAATGTTTACAATTTAAAATGCTCATTTATCATTCCTCACTCGACAGCAAAAATTTAATTACAGAAAACTGTAACCGAGTATTAAAATAAAATGATAATTAAACACACGCATGTTACACACGGACATGACGTATGGACTCGGCAGTCAGCTGTCAAACAGCCAAATGAACCGGAATAAACTAGATATTGATATTTTATCATCTTTTTGTGACGAACTCATCTCTCCAGAAACGAAACTAACCCTTAATGTCAGGGCGTTAAGGCTGTTTAACTTCAAGACGCCTGTCAAAAACGTAAATAATTAAAAATAATGGTCGCTTTCACTTAAATATTAATTGCAGGCGTTAACTTTAGGCCGGTATGAAGATCGTTTAAACGTCGCGCAATCAAAGTGAGGGATTGCTGATACGCTTCGCTACAGTTCCACTGTTAAGGGTGTTCCGACATCCGTCATTATAAAATGAACCTTTGAGAAAAATGTCCCTTAACATTTCTTTATATTTTAACAATAACGAGTAGGTAAGTACTTACAATTTACGTATTTTGAGCCGATATTTCGATCCATTTGAATACGACATTAAGAAAGATTTTGTTCCTAATCGCTTGAGTGAAATATAAAATTTTTACGAATATTATTCTCGTAATTTACGATGATTTTGTTTTTAATAATTTATACAGCCAAATATTAATACTGAATTATTTGATATTGAGATTTAAAACGTCTTAGAACTTTTAAACATTAAATCAAGGCTGTTCTTGCAATGATTTATGAAACTTTAGCATAATTCCGCAATCATGTTATGTTAAAAAATATCCGTGCGTCCACATGAAATATTCAGCGTGTTCATAAATAAATAAATTGTGTAAATAAATTTTAATTACTCTTATAAATAATTCGCAATCAAGGTTATTGACAGACATAAAACCTTCCATAATCATAATCTGTAAATGGAAACGTGCCCGACGACTCCCATTTATCACTTGTATCGTTTTTGCCGTTACAAAATTCAATCGCTTTCTTCGGATAAAGCCGCAGATACGAAATTAAGTTATTACCGTATACATGTCGATCGCATTGAATTGAGCGCCGTATCTGGCATATTGTAATGTCCATTGCAAGTTAATCTTAGCTCGTTTCGAATAAGTGCATTATTATATTTGTAATGGTACTACGACGGACCATACACGGTATGTAGGTTCCTTGGAGCGGTGTTAGTACGACCATAGGACCATTATAAGAGTCGTTGAAAGTGAACAATTCGGGCAACAGACACCTTGTCTACAAAACGGGCTATGTTTGTGTTATTTGAACTGACATGAACTATTACTGGCAATGGGTTTTACTATTGTACCTACTGACCGTGTGTCTAAAATGGGAACGTTACTAGACCGAAGTTAAACTACCTTTTAGGACTTAAGATTTGTATTTCTGTAGTTTCTAAAAAAATGTTTTTGGGAGGTACAAAGTGTTATGCAATATTGTTTTTTTTTCTAGAAAATAATGTGGACACGCAGCAGAGGCAGATTGACCAAAAATCAAACCAGTGGTTCGGAGCCACGCTCACCAGCACCGGGAGAAACGGACCTATCGTGGTATGAATCTCATTTATATTTATCATCATCATCATCACAAACCATAACTGTCCTACTTTATATTTATACTTAGCAATACTTATATGAACACTTTCTGTCAGTTTCATAGACGATGTTGTTTTCAAAATATTTATTAGATTTCGTAAATTTTTTTAAATTTTCGTAAATCACTTGGAATTATCATGTAGGTATTTGTAGCACAGCCAATTTTATAGGAAATCTTACAACGAATTAACTGAACGGCCCATTAAATTTCAAATTCAAATCATTTATTTCGTCTTAGGAACCAATAGCTCACTTAACGAACATCAAAAATTTAAAATAACCTAAATAACACAAAATGAATTTTAAAAATAAACAAACATGTTACAATAATAACTACAACATTGATTTTTTCGGATATTCGCAACAAGGAGTTATTAAATTGCTGACTACGGCTATAAAGTAATAGGTAATAATACTTTCAGTTTTCAGACATAAATATTGTTAGTTGGTAGTAGGCCAAACTCCTGAAAATGTCTTTCAAATTTTGTTACATTGTTACATAAACTCCTTTGTTCTCCATACATATTATACTCAGGTAAGTAGGTAGGTATTGTCACTTAGCCTATTTCCAGTTTACGGTGTTCAGACGGCCCTGGATCCCATGACAGCGTAATAGTGACCTATAAAGTTTATGGGGCGACTTGCCCCGCCCTTCCCGTTACACCCAAGAACTGATTTGAGGATAGTTATGTCACTCACTTTATGGAAAGCTAGTGGGTTGCTTGGTGATATTGTTTATACAATACTTTGTACGTAGTTGTAGTAGTTTGTTATGACTTATGGGATCGAGAAAACTGTTAGTTAAGTGAGTTTGAGGGCCTAATTACACACTGCGACTTTTAGCAGCTTGAAATACGTGACAGCGTCGCTATACTAGCAATGAACAGAATTTTGCATCGATCGTATAAAGGTAGGAAATTTGCGACTGCATCGCTGCTAAAAGTCGCAGTGTGTAAAAAGCCTAAACGCAAGGGTGGTCCAGTTGTTTGTGCATGGGATCTTTAAGCTAAATCAGTGATAAGAGCAGTGGCTAAAACTGGTAATTTCTTTCTTTGTTGTTTATTTGTACATCTAGATTCACATTAATCCACTTGATTAGCCGGTGAAGGAATAGGTTCCTTCCATCCAAGTGTCTTCACAAACTTTCGCAACATTTTATTAATGGGGTTCAATGTGTAATTTTTCTAATAATGTCAATGGAAATAAAAAGTATTCTATACCTTATAACGAGGTCAATCCCAACCTATGAACTCTAGTGCCGTCCTCGAATTTTCTAAAGACAATGCATCAGCCGCGCCATTAATCTCCCCTCACGAATGACGCCTGACATTTGCAAGTAGGTCGGGGAAAGGCTGTCGGTATGGGGTTGAGGATGGTGTCAGGTCACGGGGTCGTCTTTACGACTTGTGGACACACGGGTACCTGGGAGGGTTGGTGGTGTAGAGCCCTGCGTGCTGATATGCTCGCTAATGGTTTATATGTTCACTGGAACGTTGGCCGGTTCTTCATTTGAACAACACGATAACAGCGTGGGCATTTTTGTGTAAAAACACTGGTAGATGGAAATTAAAAAATCGTTATTAATAGAAATAGAAAAACTGCTTTGTGTAAAAAATCAAATCTAGCTCAATTTAGTTGAGGAAGCTTCCTTAGAAGATGTCCCATATATCTAAGCTTATTGGCGAAGTTAACAAAAATAAATATTTAACATCTTGTATCGCACTTGGCATAATTTTTGGTTGTAAGCATTGCTTGAATTATTATGATCATAATTCATGATTTATCGAAAACAATTCCATAAACAAAAAGGCCGCCTTCATGATCGCGATTACTCACGAAGTTGCGAAAGTCGTTTTCGAATCACTTTTTGCATTCCATTTCTGAGAGCGAACGTTACGTAGAAGCGAGAGGGGAGTTTTTGTCCGGACTCCTTAAGGAGTCGGAATGTTTATTTCGGAATGCCGAATTAGTGCAAAAAGCGGCTTCTCTCATGCTGTCGCGGCAATTTGTTTAGCAGTTTTGTTCTTGTTCGGCGCGATGTGACTCGCATGCCTAATGCTCTGACGTCACAGGGTGATGGGAAAACGGACGATTAATTGGTTTTTGTTGACTAGTAATTGAATGATAATAAATGCTGTTGCAATAGCATTTCCTATGTTGTCAAGTTTGCTCACAAATGAGATACCTTGCGTACATTATTTTCTTTAAGTTATAACATTTTTGTGCCCTATTTCCGTTCCAACCAGAAATAGAAGAAGGTGAGTATTGTCTTGTTCGACCGTATTAAATAATCCCTCATTTTACACTTCTATGAAAGACAAAAATACATAAGCGACCGCAAAAACGTTATTTTTATTTTTAACATAAAATAAATATACGTAATTCAATAAAATGATAATTCTAAATTTCATTCAATACAAAAAAGTGAACAACTCAATACACGGACGTATAATTGCGACATCTGATATCGAGTCAGCTTTTCAATTAAAGAGCGCCCTGTACGCGGCCGATATCGATTATAAATAGTAACTGATTTATAATTGCAATCGGTGATCAGTCGCCGATGTTTTGCTGCCATTATTTATAACAAATTACTTCGCGTAAGAACTTACTTGAACAGGGTGCCCATAAGTTATGGATTTGAGGGATTTTCCTGTTTAAATAAATACTTTTATTAATGTGCGTACTTTTAAAATCTTTAAATAATTGAGTACCTACGTTTACTGAATTTTCAATTAGAAATATAGTATCTATAAACGATTTTTATGTTTCATGAATTGCTATCGATCGATGTGGATGCGTTTGTGCAGTAATTGTGGTTGAATGAATTGACAACAACCACCTGAAAATAAGAGTTTTTTGACATCAATAATATGTAAATGTAAAATAATTTGATCAAAAATAAATTCAAATCTAAATAACTATCTTGTTGATATTTTCCGTCACATCTGGAGTTTGGCTGGCTTTAAAAATTTAGCTTCAAATGTAGACAATCCTGAACTTAGTTTGTATGACGGTGTCCCTACTGGTACGCGATGTGTGATCCGCTTCTCCAGTTCGATCGGTTTGTTTATTTTCACGCGAGTGTTTTAAACGATTCTCACGCTCCGAGCCTTGCAGTTTTTCAGACTTATCTGACTATTTTTGGTGTGTATTGCATGGATGACGAAACTTTTCGATTATGTACAGGCGGTCTAAGTTAAATTACCTATTTTGAGTATTTTTTTGTAATTATTGAGGTGGAAATAATTAAATAAACAAAAAGTACAGCTAGACACTTTACGCACTTACCTACCTACACACTAGGATTCCCTGTATTATTATTTAAATGTGTCAATAGATCTAAATCCCGTCAATATAGCAGTTTTTTGCGGACTTAAGGACAGCTTTCATATCTCTAACCAAGTGTTGGTTATTGACACTTGTCTATAATGATTTTATGTGCGAAATAGTTCGTCAGATAAGTACCTAAATAATTTTATTTTTATATTTTTCTACATAAGTAGTTTGCTCCTCATTTCACGCCATGTTGGATCACAAGGCAGTAATTTTCCACTCACATCCGATCTCGTATCGAATACTTATTATAATTGCAAATAAATTTCCTGCGATAAATCGCAAGATATCGCGACACTCGCTACGTCTCGTCAATGTGTCCGACGCCGGTTGCGCACGCGCATCTGCTTAGCGTCAAAGATTAAAAATAACCGTTACAGTTGTGATCTTACTGTAATATAATATTACCTATACATGTTTTGCAATTTTTTGACTATTATTAACTAACAAATAGATTGTTACAATTTTTTTTACAATTCCATCTAATGGTTAATAAGACGTGCTAATTAAATAAAGCTTATTTGGATGTGGTTATTAAAATTTAACTATTTACCCTGGTTTATTCCTTTGAGATAAGGTAAAGACATTTTTATAGCATTTATGGATTAGGCAAATTATTTTAACGTCGATAAACGTGCATTCTGACGCGATACCAGTATATCAAGCTTGTTTGATCAAACTACGCTGCGTAAAATTATAACATACGCGGATATCTGCTTTAAAGATCACTCATACGCATGTTGAATACGATTAATTGTATGTGTTATTTAAAAGAGATATTCTTAGATAACGCATGTCTTATTATACTGTTGTATATAAAACCTACACTTTTAGTACTCGAATTTTAAACAATGTTTCGATGCGATTTTAGTATGAAGCGAGAACTTCTGATTATGAGACAAAATGTCTTAAAATAATTCTCTATGGCGTTTTTAGGTAGCCGTAATAAATGGTCCAATATCATCGATGTACCTACCGACATGAATCAAATTCAGTAGTTTAAATAATAAGGACATGTATAATGCCTTATTTTAGTATTAATGGAGTTTGAATTAGTTTATTCTTTGACGAGTGGTCGTAGTGTGGCGTCTCGATGAGGCGAAGGTTTGCTCTATAAGGCGCAGCGGCGATTGACGGTGAGATAGCTCCCTTGAAGTACTCGTATTGTTTGCTTTTGTACTTTGTCCAGTTATTTACGTGCTTTCCCTTGTATGTCAGTTGTACTAAACGTCTGTAGAAGCTATATGATATAGAAGAAGAAACACTAGACATTTTTCTATATAATAAAAAAAAATGTATAAAAATTATTTTGCTTAGTAACTTCAAGGCGTTTTTTAATTTACTGATCCGTTTTCGTTACAGTTTTGTTAATCCGGAATCAGTAATTCTTAGTATCCTCTTAATGATTAATTTCATTAATCCTCTCCTTTTAATTTCATTATTTGAAATGATTTACCCTAGAATCAAATTAACTTTGATGGTCTTGGACTCCTGTGGTTCGTCTTAAATTTAATTTCCAAAAGTCGACTTATCTTCCTGCCGAAATTACATTTTATTCATGCGAGGACTTCTTAAAATAAATCATTGAAGCAATAATGTAATCCTCTTATTAGTAAGAAATCCTGATGGATCTTGATGGTGACACGTGTCGGAGGTAATCGTTTTGAGTTTAAAAAATAATGCAAATTTAATGAAACCTGTCTGATCTCTTCCCATAACAGGCGAGAAGTAGATAAATATCTTTATACCTGACAGTACTAGATAATTTCAATGAAGTCCCTGCTTATGCCATATTTAGTGAGGTTTACTCTACAAAAATGTTGTAACTGATACTTCAGCTTGTCATTAATCGTTGTAAGTTCTAGAAGATAATAAATCTTTCTATCGGTTCGATTTTTTTTCCTCATTGCGATATTACTTTATGTTAATATTACCTTAACTAATGTTGTAATTACCAAAGTTATCCCCCAATTCTAATTTTCAATAGTAGGTACATATTAGTTTATTGTATTGTCAAAATAAATTCTCTTCCAAAAATTGATCTTAATTGGACGAATTGTAATTAATCCTCTACGCTTGATTCGGAGGACATAAAATTCTTGTTAAATAACAATACGTACGTTCTTTATCAGAAATTTCTCTTGGGCTTTCACTAAAAACCTTACACATAGAAGCACCTTTAGATATTAAGTAATACATTTGTGCACATCCTCTATAGTGTGGGTATTTAAGCTAACAAATTGCGCGGTGATTTGTCAGCGCTGCATTCTCCAGTTCTTGCTACACCCAATATGGTCCCTCCGTATATGGCGGCCGTCTTATTGTCTTCAGCTGAGAATGGTTTGGATTCTTACGAGTCTACCGATTTTTTGGATAATCTTTATTGTCGCGACGGAAAAACTGTGCCGTGTTTGGACTGCCGAGGAGATGTGTGGCTACTGGCTAGACTTAGGACTTAGGACTTAAAGGTTATTTGTTTTGATTACTCAGTTTGTTTTTCTAAGATGGAGACTACTTTTGAAGATGTGAAAAGTATTTTAAATGCTACACACTCATAGGATCCTCACATTAGGATTCTCTGTGGCATGGGTTCCATGTTCAACACAAATATACAATGGTCACCCACTCAAACCGTTAATTCCTGCCTTACTAGGACTCGAACCCAGGTTTCATTGAACTGTAGTCTGGCATGGTGATCATTGCGCCAATCGGATCATCGAATCAACTGCAATTTACGTACCTACATCCGCTTGGAATGACTTTAATTTTACATCGCCCGCTTGTCTTATGGGAATTAAGTACACAAAAGTGAATTAAACTAAATTTGTCGATATCATACTTTTAGTTATTCACTTAACAAGATTGAATAGAGTAAGATTCGTCACGCGTGGAGGAGTGGAGTGTATCCATTTAGAGACTGCGGAGACTCGGTTCATTAAGACCTATTCATTATAGAGGCTCTTGATTCGATTCGCTAAACTAAATCAACCGTTTCAAGATAACATTACGATAAAATATGGGCCCTATCTATAGTGTATTATGTCCCATCTTTCATATTTAGATCATGTTCAAAGATATCGTTTTGAAATTAGCAAAGATGGCTGTGGTTTTGTGACCGTGCGGTTTTAATACTGTCGTAATATATGATACTAGTTGGTGCCTTTCTTCAAAATTTATAAAGGTTGTGTTTGGGAAACTAATAAATTTTGGGCGTTATACTTAAAGAGATTGAAGTAATATTTCATACAAATTATCGGCTGAAACTTTCGTCTAGAATTATTGCTGGAAAGACTATATTAGACCCGATTTGATATACCTAAGTGCACCTCAATTAAAAATGTTTTCAGCATTAAAGCTACGTTCTTTGACATCTTATTTTTCAAGCAGTGCCATGCGCTTATGTCAGTGCAACAACTTTACGGCCTAAGTTTAGCATGAACGTTTGTTTTGAGTAACAGCGAAGATAATGTCCCACAATGGGCGATTGTTTGCTTTCCTGGCCAAACATTTTTAATATAGCTATCTACTGATAGCCTGTAGCCTGTTGCCTATCTGCCTATCCTGTGGAGGACAATGGCGTATTATTACACGCTAGACGTCGCCACATTACTTTATTGCTCTCTTCCAGTCGATGACGGTCGGCTTAAGTTGCAAACTGCTTTTAAATGGCCTTAAGCTATAGGACCACTACTCAGCACGGGTCTCTCATAACTAGGAAGCCCAAAACATGATTCATCTTGCTGATCCAGTGCTGATCGGTGGAGAGTTTAGTTGCCAAGAGAAAATTTTAGCTATCGGAAATTTTAGGGCCCCTGATGTGGGTTAACTACTTCTAATATTCTTCATAGATTAGGGAAGATTCCTACCTCATGCACTAATTGCCTGAAGTCCTAGAGTAGTAGAGTCTTTAATGTGAATAGGATATACAGTGTTGGTTAGTCTATAATAATATCAATTGGTATCATAAGTTTGTGAAAAAGTCGCTCTTTTCTCATGACTTGAGCATCCCACGATAAAGGAAATGTGCATCTCATGCGTCGTTGATCACGCTTGCACGGCACTTCGCCAGGCAACATGGTGATTTTTATTAGGACCTTAATAAAATTAACAATAGCTATTTAATTCATTGCTCATGTTCTCGTTGATTATATGCAACGGCGTACATTTATAAGCGCGGAATTATGTCTATAATAAATATGTACAGTCACGAGCATAAATATGTGACCCCCATTAGAAAACCAACTTCCCGGTGACCGATTAAGCTGAAATTTTGAATGTAAATATGAATGAAATGTTACTGGGAATTTAACCTAGGACCCCTCGCTTCGCAAATAGTTCAATGCCAATGCTACGAAGCAATACAGGGAGTATTGTAAGAATCATGAACATGTACTTTATAAACTAAATAAACATAGATATAATGTTAGGGGTATTAATAATTGTTACTATCAAAACGCTAAGAGCAGAGCGGCTCATAACAAAGAGTCACAAAGAGCATTGTGCGCGTGCGCACGCGTCCGCCGCGCTTCAGTGGGCGTGGCTTCGCGGGATAGCCTTAAAAGATGATGGCTAGATGGTAGAATGGTAGGTGTTACATACCCACGTTCTCCACAATTATCCCATAGAATTGTTATATATTATGATTTTTACTTATTTTCATACGCAATTTTCCATTGAATTAGAAAATACAATTTCTAAAGCTGTAATCAAATTGTGACTTATAATATGGATATTAAATGAAAAGTCTTAATGATAACCTATACAATGAGTCACGTCTAAAGCTTATTTAAAAAAATAAAAAGGTCAAAATAAGTTTTATTACTGATGTCTGATTAGAGTTTAATTTCAAGCAAAATATATGGTTTTACATATAGATAATCATTTATTTATATACGATATATAATATAATGGTGTTGCATGAGGCGGTGGTCGTCTATATTTATTGACGATATTGGTGGTCCGTGCCACAGACTGCATATCAAGTAGTATTGACCTTTACAAATAATTTCCTTCTGCAGATAATGTGATCCTATTATTGCCTTTACGATTTATTTCATTGCGGCTGCGAAATGAATTATGTTTGCACTATTATCAGACAGCATTATACATATTAAATTGATAAGAACAATTTATTTAAGTGCAAAATAGAATTTATTAATATAACGACCTTTTCTACGTAATTAAGTTAAAGAGCTGTGCCTCAAGTCTGCTAATTAACAAAATTTTAATTAAGTCTCAATTGACTCTCAGTAATCATTAATAGAAGTACAAAAGATCCGATTGCCATTAAATGGAGGGGGGAGGGCATGTACTAAAAAAATATACCTACAGCTTATGTGATTCCCACAATAGGGACGAATCCAATGGTAAAACCATTTAAGCTGTAGGGCTAGCAGAAGAAAAGAAAACAATACACGTACATACCTACATACCCTCCTTTCGTCGTAGTTAGCTAAAAACAATCTAGTGTCACTAGAATTGCAATAGTTAAATTCTTAGCTCAAACCCCGCTGTGTTAAGCCGATACTGTCTCAGTTCATCTCCATCGCCTTGGTATTTACGCCCCAGTTACGGCCATCACGATTCCCTATCCAGTCATATAACTGTCTCCTCTACACTGTACTGTTAACGTCCGAAAAACCAGCGCGGCTAGGATGTTTCCCTTTTATAGAGTTTCTCGGGAACCCTGTAACGGTGTGAGCGGCGCACCTCAATTAGAGGGCTGTAGCACAATCTAGCAAAAACCTTGTCACTCTACTTACTACGGGATTCTTTGTAGATATTGTAGTTACTATATTAAAGTATAACACATAGGTAAATAATACTGTAGGTAAATAAATAAATAAACGGTAGCACACAAAAAATACACTCATACCCCCGCAGTAGGATTAAACATCACTAACACCCGTGACCCGAGAACAACCATTTATCTGTCATATAAATATCTGCCCCAGCCGGGAATCGTACCCGGGACCCCTCGCTTCGCAGGCAGGGTCGCTACCAACTAGGCTACGGGGTCGTCGTAACGAATTCTACGTTACAGTATACGAGTACATCTAATTGAGCATCTTTACAAGCATTGGCAAACCGAATGGTTGCATAACCCTTCTAACATTTGACACGGTGCCCCATAGTGACCCACATTTGGTACCGAAATAGTGCGGGTTACGTGAGCCACGCGGCACCCATCGTAGGCGGAGTAGGGTAATAGGCGCCCGGGTAATAGGCAGTAATGGGCGCGCTTCTTTTTGCAGAGATTACAGGGCATTCGTGTATTATGCTAGCGCCGATGCGGGAGGGGTTGTGCTTTGTTTTAATTTTTTAAAGTAATAGTAAGTTACAGCTTTGTTTACTTTACTTTAAATTCCGTTGTTAAATTTTACTTCAAAATTAGCAAAGAAATTACTTTGACGTATTCGCAATTTTTCACTCTCAAATAGGTAGATACTCGTAGTTGAAGCTGTATCGTATAGTATTTTAAGCAGATGATATTAAATTCTAACCTTCAGATACCGTAAGAGAGATGATGTAACGATGCAGGAAATGTTTAGTTGTCGGTCAAACAATGGTGTTTGGACACGAGTCGCCAGCACAAAGCGAGCGTCGATAGCTGATTTACTACGTGCGTGACAGACAGAGCTTTGTGCGAACTGTGGAATGGGTTCATATACACACTGGCTTTTAGCGTCTTCCTTTAAATACTTTCTTGTTATGACATTACATACTTTGCGCAAAATTTCTGTTATTTTGTTAGTTAACAGAAGTAGAAATATTAAACGCCTGAAACATTTTTTTTGTCTTAGAAAAAACTGTGTTTAAATTTTAAAATTAACTTTTTTTTTTCAATGTTGTCATCATTCACCTGCCACAGAATAGGCAATAGTTGATGTTCATCGTATTAACATTTATTAGTAGCTACGACAACAGGAACACTTGGGTAGATATAAGAATAATTTAAACAAATAAATAAAACCAGTCCCGTTCCGAAGCGTTAAGTTAAGAGCACAAGACATAAACTTTAACGCTACACTAGCAAAACAAACATAGCGGTTCTGTTTTCGAAACTGGCAACATATAAAATCGATTATGCGCGCGCAAAATGGCGGCTTTCTACGGTTTCTACACGATATTCAAAGTGGAATGCGATGTAATCGTGGAGCTTACATTAGTGCGTGACGATTTATATTTCACGAAACAATAGACGTTCACACACTCATATCACAGCTTAAAGTGCTACAGCATCTCTCGCAGATATTTATTGGAAGCATAGCGCTTGCAACATTGCATTTTGGCGCGAAACTGTAGTTAGTTTTTTTTTTTAATTATTGCACGAAGCCGTACATATCTGAAATACAAATCCATAAAATGCTTTAATACCAATTCATCAGTGTCTCTTTAAGATCGTTGTCACTAAAAGAATGTACGCAAGCATCAGTCACTCCCTTTGGCGTTGCCGGTCAGTCGCAGTCTCGCTTATCTGAACTTTGTCACAACTGTCGCAAGATAACCTTATTGCACACGGAACTGTTACTGAGATCCATAGATACCGCTATTCAATGCTGTTAATTTTCGAGAATCCAGCGACACGCTATTTAGGGAAGATGAGAAAAAGTTGCCGATCGCCATTATGGGGTCTGAACGTGTCGCGGACTGTATAAGGCCAGACTACTGAATGGGACCAACGAGTGATGGCTATTGTAATAAAAACTAGGATTGCGATGAGAAACTGTTAGATGTAAGTAGTTCGTAGAAATGTTGAAAATGTTGATGTGTCGTGTTTCTCGTACTACTTTCGATTTTTGACCCATCTTTTAATTAATGGCATTTCTTCAAGACTTCATTAGGGCAATAGATTTAGTAGATTGGTTATTATTGAAACTACCAAAGGGGCCATGAATTCCATCTCTAGTTAGGGTTTCTTTATGAAATCTTGTTTGGTGTTAAGTGTATAAATTAAGTAAGTAATACACGACAAATCACTGATGTACGAATTTGAAGTTAAGAAAAAATTGCAACTACTCATAATAAAAAGAATGAATTACCAACTTAATAAAATAAAATATAAAAATTTTACTACAATTTGTACATACAAATATGGCGAGAAAACAGGTGTAATAACAATTTGAAGCGACCGGGAAAGGAATAAACGTTCTCGTAATAAGTAGCCTGTGAAACTACGTCGCTGCGTTAAATTGAAATAAAATATATATGTGATTATAAATAATACGTAATAATTTCCTTCTCCTACACACTTATCGTAAAGAAACAATTAAGTTTCATAAACTTTGCTTGTTAGTGCAAAAAATAAAACAATTTTCCACACTTACGCCGCAATCATTAAATTGTCGTGTTCGTGAAACTCAAATGTCATGTTGCCGTATAAGGCTGAAGATTCATCTTGTAAATTTTGATCTGCGGGAAATAAAATAATGCTAAGAGCAGCTACCATCTTGATTCATCAAGTGCAACATAGTAGATATACATACATACGTACTTACGTATGTTCTACTCTGCTTCGTAAACACTGGATATACGAATATTATTATTTTTTATCAAGAGCCCATTTTTGAGTATTGAAGATGAGTTTATTTTTAATCTGTGAAAACAAATCGCAAACCATTGATAATTACAGGTAATTAATCCGTCTTAAAACATTTTAAAATCACTACAGACATGATTAGGATACTAAAATTACTTAATTTTCTTCCGTTGACATAACCAGGATGGCTGGGAATTAACCGCAAGTGATTAGACTTAGATTTCAAATTCTAACATGGACCGATTTATTGATCGTTGACAAACATCAATAAACTCCTTAACGAGCAGCAACGGAGGTGACGAAGGCGACGGAGATGACGGTGTAGGAGATGACTCACAGGTCGATGACGGTCCAACCGCCAATGATTCAAACCTAACAAAACCGTGCAAAATTTGCCCGACACGTAACCGCTAATGGAAACCATTTTGTGTGGCAAGTCGGGCAAGTCATTTGTAGGTTATGGTTGTAACTCCAATATATTTGGTTAAACGTTTAAGCTTTATGTTGATCGGTTACTAAGTCCTGTTAGTGATAGGTAGTTGTCAATGAGAATAGTAGTAGTTGTTAATTGTTAGTAAGGGGACTGTAGAAGTTAGGACTGATAACGTAGGTTAGTCCTGTTACTATGAATGATTCTGCTAGTAATAATTAGTATTAGTCCCACTAGAATATGCAGTATCTCTTAAGATATATGATTGCCTCTTGCATAAATATTTTCAGGCAAGTAGGCAGTCAGTATTTCCGTATTTTACCACTTCCACATCTAAGAATGTTTTGAAAGCAATTACGAAATAAATCGAAAGTGATTCTGTTTAAGAAAGGTTTAATGAGACTGCGAGGGCTCGTAAAAATCGGCTGTTTGTTTATGCCGTCTTTACGAGCGACCATCAATGGACCATTATTAGGGACATCGTAACCACACTGACCTATTAAAGGGATACGAAATATTTTTGGTATAATGGATTCGTGTAGTAATCTTCTTTTAATATTCGACTGTACTGTATGTACCTCCTCTATTATGTACGTATGTACCTCCCCCCTATAAAACAAATTTTTAATGTTTCTATTTATGTACTTAATTTCTTTGTTTGATATATTTACTTGCCATTTTTCGTCACAATTAATTAAATTATGTGAAAGATAACTCCTTCGTGCCATTTTTTCTTAAGTCCTTTCAACGTCATTATAGCTATTGTAATAGGTTTTTTAGTATTTATTGTTTTAACATCCAATACACGTACAGCTATATAAATAACAGAATTACACACGTAACAGATATCTTTACAGGAAGTTCAAATAAGTAATAAGAAAACGCAAAGAACTAACTGACAGAAATTATAATGATTTATTTTATAATAATAATAGTTTTCCGCAAAATGCGGCTCATTCTTTTGTAAAAAATGGAAGTAAACATAACTATATCCGGCAGATGGCTCTGTTTTCTCTAACGCCTCGTGCGTTAGTTTGTTTGTTTGTTAGTGAGATTAACGCGACGCACGCGCGCACACGCAACTGTTATTAGAATCGGTTACGGTCTTTAGGGCTGGCACATACGCACGATACCATTATAAATGTATATGTGTAATTGTGATTATTTTTTTCCATATTTTATACTATACCCGTGGTCTATAATTTTCTCACAAATATTATAGAAGTATCAGTAATATTTCGTACCGGCACAAAAAAAGATCAGTTTTTTGCTAAATTCGATGCGTATGATTTAGACAGCAGATTAATAAAAGACGTTTACAAAATTCTTAGGAAGTTTTTGTCGATATTTCTCGCAGTTTTAATCTTGGTACTTACGGAATAAAAAAATAAGCTTAGATGACATTCGTCTCAAGCTCAATCTTCTGTAGTTTATTTGTAGATGCCCCCTCTCCCTCTTAAATGCTGACATAATTTATAGACGCCCTCTACAATCTACCCCCAATTCAATTTAAAGTGACTTAGTGACAACCCTACAAGGATCACCGCGTGTTATTACATGAAGTCCAGTTAAGATGAACTGCCGTTTTCAAGTTCATACACCGCACGGGCTATTTGGGGAAGGCTATTTTCAGGTGGCGAGCTGGCGAGGTAACACCCAGGTTGGAGGATGTTATGATCGTAACTCAGTCCGAAGAAGTTTTTATACGGTGAATGAACGTTTGTGGCTATTATGTCGCGAATGTTGACTTTAGGGCTGCTACGATTATTTATGCGTACAATGTTTCTCTTAGATATTTTGCGTACATCTTCGGGACAGAAAAGCGTGGTAGGAAAAAATAACGTTAATAACAAATGATAACCTTTCCATTGCTCGTCAGATCGTAAAAGAAAAGAGAAAAATTGACCTCACTTTTCTGTTGATCACTGAGTCTATTATATTATTTGGTCTGAGGTTGCGTAATGTTATTTAATTTTTTTTAAATTTATATTTACTGTTTAGGTGTATGCGTATAATAGCGAGTTAAAGTAGGTACACAGAGCTATGTTTTTTAATATGTGCTACAAATACCTTTCAGTGATGATGATGATGAAGGAAATAACACACTAACTAGCACACTAACTTTTACACTAACATGTCACACAAATGGAAGGAGTCATTGTTAACCTTATCGTTATCATCAAGTCTATAGCCAAATGACATAATGAGTTATGGTGAACCTTGGACCACAAAATCTCTCCTAATAATAATAGTGTAATGTTTGATATAATGAATTGTGCTCAAACTTCGACCGCAAACTCTCTTAATAATAGTCAAATGTTCGACATAATGAGTTATGGTCAGACTGCGACCACAAACTGGGTCCTAACAATATCGTGTTGTCTCCAGGCCTGCGCCCCTCGCTACGTGTCGTTCGTGACAGCCAAGCTGAACCAACGTGACGCGGTGGGGTCCTGCTTCGTGGCGACGTCTCCAGATGCTCACGACGTGAAGGAGTTCTCGCCTTGTAGAACTTGTAAGTATTTGATTCTAGCTAAGTTACTGTACACGGTACTTGATTGTAGCTAAGTTTTGATAAGTTTTAGGGGACCTTACAGTAGAATGATTGTGGTGAAGAATTATATCCGTTCTTTGTAATTGGATGTGAAGTTAGGGTAGAATAGAATTACTGTCGAATCATTTGTATTATCATAGCAAATAATTTTAAATATAGACGTATAAAAAGAAGCGTAAGAGTCTATTTCTGCAATTTGTGATATAAGTAACTAATTTTTTGCGTATTTAGAAAAAAATCACGTCTCACAGCGATAGAGTGCATTTTGTATGTTGTAATTAAATTACTATTAGTAAACAGTCTTAGTAAATATTTTAAAGGAAAACAACATAACATGTGAATCATAGATACTAAAACATTATGAAGCTCCTTTAATTGAACTGTTGAATAAAAATATTTAGTTTTTTATTACTAACATTTAAATTTTCCTGCCATATAAAATTGTAGATAACAAGAAATTCGTTAACATTAAAGTATCCAGAACATAGTTAGTTAGCGTATCCTGTAACTAAACAGTAAAAGCTCTAGGCGCAATCACTCGTAAGCTTCGTAGCGCTATAATGGCGTACATAAACGTAGCAAAAAGCTCGCGGTCACTTCCGCCGGTAATGGTGGATTGAGAGGTGAAATTACCGTGACGCGTGACGTTTGACGTGACGGAATAGGGCTGCGAGCTGCGAATTAGTTCTTAATTTTTTATTTATGATATTATGATGTCTAGTTTAGATACAATATTATTCTATATTGTAGTATTGGTTGGTATACAAGTATGTACTAGCAGGTATCCCATAACTATTTTTGACCGACTTCAAAAAAGAGGTTATTATTTTGACGGTTTTATGCAATTGCTCTACTGGTCCGATCATTTCAAATTTTTCAATCAACTTTTTTGAAGTTGTCATAATATATTTTTTTATGTGTTTAATTTAGGAAGTGCTTGAAAGTACAAAAAGCAACAAGAATGTTAACAAGTCAATAATTACTATATTTATTATAAAAGTTATCGTTATGAAAAATGTATTGTATTTTTTATTTATTTTACACTTAGTAGCATTTTTTCTAATAACTGGAATGGAATGTTAACATTGGAATGTTTATAGTTAGCGCATTCAAAGATAATAAAATTAATTTCAAATTATTAGATATGCATTGATGATAATAAAAAAAAATATCTATTATTATATATTATGCCATGATTGGTGCCTGCGTATGTATGTATATTACTATGCTTTACTCTTTACTTATACATGTATTTTGTCTAGGGTTTACTACGGTGGAAGAGGGTGAGTAATGTACATGTGGTATCGATGTTATAGCACCTGTACAGTGTAGTATTTAGTGTCACGTACATCGTCATATGGCACACAGAGTAACGCACAAAAAAATATCCCATCCACATGTTCGTTACAGATCAAATAAACTGATATTAATAATTATAATTTTATTAATATCATTTAATACTGGCAACTCATAATTAAATCTCAGTATTTCTGTAATAAAAAATAATAATATTTTAAAATTCGAATCATCCGTCAAACATTTTTTCAATTTGTTTTTAAAGACTGCATACTTAAACAAATTGTTACCATAAAGATTGATTTTGTTTAAAGAAACTCAAATTAAAAGTAAAATAATAACAGATAATCTCATTTTGTACCTAATTGTTACATTTTAATGTGTCATTGTAATATTGCATGACTTTGTCTTATTGTGTAGTTAGTAGATAATAGATTATTCAAAAATTCAAAATTTATTTAAACTATGGCTATAATTAGTATCTCCTGAGTTTAATTTTTTTTTTTAAATAATAAAAAAAAAATAGGACCTATCTAATAGATACATAATATCTATAGGTGGCGATTTGATCGATTTGTTTTTGTAAACTGACTTTTAATTATATTATCATCATATGATAACAAGACGGTGCTAAATAATTATCTAAGAATGAATTATCGGGTTCACTTTATGATAAATGAGTACAAATAATGTAAGGTTTGAATCTGAGAGAAAAGTAAAACTAAAAATATTTTTTGTGTGATATAAAATTATGTGTAGTGATTAATATAATTTTTAAATTTGGCAGCGAGCTCGGGACAGCGCAAGACGGGCTTGTGCCAGGCCGGTTTCTCCGCGGCCGTGTCGAAGGTAAGCAGTAATGTCACCACGTACCGCTTAATAATTAGGACAGTCTCATTTAAAATATTATTTTAAGCATCATTAATGTGTAGTTGTCTGAACAACCAAAAAAGCCAAACGTTGTCAGTTCGATTTATTTTTAAAATCTGCTGAGTTTGTTAGGTTAATAAAAGTTAATTATTATTCTTTTTTAATCGTGGGTTTTACAGAATGCTTGTTTTAATACAGAAATAGTTCAAACAATAGCCACTTACAACAATAGGTACTTCAAGGTTACACCTGAATGTTGTAAAAATAAAAGTAAATTATACGTCGGTAATAATTCTCACTGGAGCCATAGAAAAGATAAGATAGAATAATTACAAGATTGTTTGAGGAAACAGGTATGAAACGAACAGGCGAACTACTTTGTATGTTGGTCTGCCCACCACCAAAGGCAAGGACCTACATTATTACCAGCTCTTCTACACTAAGAAACAATAATAGGTTTCTTTGGCCACTTAAATATTGTTTAAAACTCAGACCATAAAATTATAAT
>LGAG01000157.1:1138364-1149031 GCA_001278395.1 Lerema accius
CCCTAAACGGAAAACCGATGCTAATTTCAACGCCTGAAGCGGATCCCAAGTATGATGACTCGTACATGGGGTATTCGGTGACGGTTGGAGATTTTGCCGGCCAAGGTATCCAAGGTGTAGCAGTTGGTGTTCCCAGAGGATCAGATTTAAAAGGATTGGTAAGGGTTGGATGATTTTAAGTAATTTTAAGATTTTTCAATTTTTTTAACGTTATTGTTCTGTCAATTTCTTAACAATTTAGTTAGTTATCTGAAATAACATAAGATATGTAAGCAAAGCACCTAATCAAATCGTTACAAGAATTTGTATACACAATTCTTTCAGGTGATTCTTTATACGTGGGAGTTACAAAATATAAAAAATATTAGTGGATCTCAAATCGGCGCCTACTTCGGGTACAGCCTCGCATCAGGTGATATCGATGGTGATGGTACTGATGATGTCATCGTAGGTGCTCCCATGTTCACTAAGCCTAAGACTGATGGATTTGAACATGGAAGGATTTATGTCATCTACCAGGGGAAAAACAGGGTAAGGCCTTGCGTTTGACGAACTAAGCATGTTTTAACTTTCTAATTTATTGAACTTCCCTGTATGCAATGTACTGTATAAAATTTGAATCGGATAAGCGTAGCTATGGAGATTATCATATCTAGTAGTAATTAAGTGTATTAATAAATTTTGAATTTCAGGCATTCGCCAAAAATCACGCTAGGACTGGAGAAGTTTCTCGGGGTAGATTTGGATTAGCACTTACATCGCTTGGAGATATAAATTACGACGGTTTTGGCGGTAGGTGTTTATGGAAATTATATAATTTTTTTTAAAGGTGCATGTAAAATAAGTCCATTGTAGAAGAACGACTCAAATAATATGATCTAAAAAATATTTTCAGATATCGCAGTAGGAGCGCCGTATGGCGGTGCGAATGGTCGAGGCGTGGTGTACATCTACCATGGCAGTGAACTGGGCATCGGCGAGAAGTACTCCCAAGCTATCACCGCTGAGGAGGTCAGCTCTCAAATGGCCACCTTCGGATTCTCACTCTCCGGCGGCGTGGACCTGGACAACAACAACTATACGGACCTTGCTGTCGGCGCATATAAGTCCGATAGCGTTATTTTCTTCAAGTAAGGAAATTTACTTTTGGTTATTGTTGAGTATAAAAATACTATTGCGTAGGTAATTCATTCCGAAGGAAATCCGAGAAATTCCGAGGGAAAAAACGCACTAACTTAGGAGGAACCTATTCACTACAAATTTGAAGACACCCATATCATAATCGAATGAGAACATTGAAGCTCCCATAATTTTATTATATCACAAATGAAACAAAGTTTAGGACTTAAAAACAGTTTTACAGTTCTTGACACTTTAATATTATTAGAACGAAATATCTAGTAAATTTTGTAGTCAATTTAAAATCATATTACATATCTGCAATATATCTTTATCAAATTCATGATTAGATCGCGGCCAGTGGTAAAGGTGATGGCTGACGTGAAGTTCATGAGCGAGAGCAAGCTCATATCTCTGGACGAGAAACGCTGTCGTCTGTCCAACGGCACGTACGTCGCCTGCGCCTCCCTCAAATTCTGTCTCATATACGACGGCGTCAACGTTAACCAACAGATTGGTAAGTACTGGAGTACTTGCTACAAATTTAGTCACAAAATTATTTTGAATTAAAGAGTAAAGATTGCCATAATATGAGCCGTTTTAATTAGTAAGTTCTTCTGGTTACTTAGTGTTCGATAATGTGTTGTGTATTTCCCATGTCACATTTTTCTTCTCTTTTCCAAGCAGAGGGATATATTTGCTACTTTGGTGAGTGGTTGTTACCAAAGGATTGGTAAATGGAAATCAAAATTACGCAGTCATTAACGGAACGATTTGATCATTTTATTTATCGATAGAATGTGTACCTGTAATGGTATTAAAAAAATACAAATAAACACCTAAAGATACCGATCAAGTCGTTCCTTGTAAATAAACCACTCATTAGAAATGGATGTTAGATTGTGTAGCAGCACGACATGTTACAATTTTGTTATATAGGTATTGATTTACATCACTTTCTATTTCTGTGATAGTGTCTTCTTGTTTTGAATGTTCTTTTAGTTTTAGTTCCCTTGATGTTAGAATTCATTCATATGTAATGTTAGTTGCATCTTGTAAACTTTCTGAGCCGTAGTTCGTAAAGCTTCCAACCATTATCATGGCCTCGAAGACAGTAAATCATTGAACTGGTCCACCTCATGCTAGTAAATTATTTCCTTGCAAAATTAAAATATTAACAAGATAATTAAAACAGAATTCGTGGTGACTCTGGACTTGGACTCGAAGCAGAAGACCAGCAAGAGGATGTTCCTGTTGGAGAGTCGAGAGACAATCTACACGACCCACATTTTGTTGACACAAGGAAAACAGGAATGCAAGGACGTGACAGTCTATATTGACGTGAGTAATAAATTCGTAGATTAATACTTGGGCTTGAAATCGTAAGGTCTCTTATTTAACACGCTAACGGTATCATAAACATAAATTCGTAAATGAAGAGATGAATGCAAAGTGCAGAGATGAAGTTTAAGTGGTAAATGCAGGAGGAAATCCGCGACAAGCTGACGCCGATGGAGGTGAAGATGACGTACGAGCTGCGCACGCAGCCGTCGGGCTCCGTGGTGCCGCCCGTGCTCGACCGCACCAAGGCCATCGTGCACACCGACTCGCTCAGCATACAGAAGAACTGCGGCCCTAACAACGTTTGCGTTCCCGATCTCAAGATGTTTGTATCTACGTAAGTACAAAGACTCTTTTACATTTCGTACTTTTTGCCAATTTGTCAAAAAGATACATAATATAATAATAAATGGAGATCACACTGAATAATCAGATTTTGTTAATTTGAAGTGTTATAAATTCAAATTATTCCACAGCCCCACAACCAACTACGTGCTGGGTTCGGGCGAGAACGTGAACATAGACGTGAAGGTGGAAAACGCGGGCGAGGACGCGTTCGAGGCGGCGTACTACCTGGCGCTACCCGCTGGCGTCTCCTATGCCAAGATGGAGCGCCTCGACAAGGACGCCGCAGACGCTGCGCCCATCTACTGCTCCGTCGAGAACAAGGGCTCCGGGAACAGCACGCTCAAATGCGATATGGGCAACCCCATGGCTAGTGGACAGAAGGTATACAAACATGATCTTTCATCTCTCTTTCAATCTTCTATTCGCCTTTTGTTCGGAGTGTTACATAGTTTATCCTGTTTAGAACAAAACCGATGATGACTCTGCTGCATGCTCTATATCTTTTTATTTCTTCAAGGTAGATAACAGTGGAAAACTTAGATTAATAAAGAAGCTTTACTACCATCATTCACTCAAGCACAATCTTATGTTGACGTTCCAGGTGAACTTCCGCGTGATACTCGAGGTGGACGCTAGGAGCAGCACCTTAGACTTCGACATGGAAGCCAACTCCACCAACCCCGAGCAGGGCACGACGGCCGACAACGTCATGCACATGTCCATTGGGGTGGTCATTAAGGCGCTACTCTCCATCATAGGGTATGTGTCGTACATTGTCTAAAGTATTAGTAACTCTGGTAATATTGTCATAGAGTCCTTCTTGTAGACTTTAATGAAGCGATAAGCATGTGTAGGTCGATAATTAAACTTCATGGAAGCTTTGGTATCGCCCAATGCCCTTGAAACAGCAGAGCTAAGAAACTAGATCCTTTACCAACTCATTAGACCAACGTTGTTCAGTATTCTTCTAATCTCCTTAGTTGTGGCCAAAGACATTTTTAACGTCTTTCGAGTCAATGCAATTATCACTACGATAGTAAGGCTTAAGATAGATATGGTCAAATTACAGGACATCAGACCCGCCCGAGCTGCACTACAACGCGTCGTTGTACGAGACTCAGAACCTGAAGGACGACACGAAGCTCGGGCCGCAGGTCATACACAAATATAACATCAAGAACGAGGGGCCCTTCGCCGTCGATGAGGCGGAGATATACGTCATGTGGCCCTATCAGACCCTCACTGGTAACATTCACCTTCTATAAACTTTTGGACTGTTTCATCAACTCCCTGTCTGCTGTTTTGAATCCCTAGAGGTTTTATGATGGAATATATCTCTATATCAAGTCCTCTAGAAAATAATGAATGCTTTTATCATGAGCTCCATCTTCCAGGAGAGAACCTGATGTACATGTTGGTCCAGCCGCAGTGGCTAGGCGCCATGCAATGCGACGTGGCACACAACGTCAACCCGGACAACCTGTTCGTCCAGAACCCGTATGCCTTCATGCTGACTAAAGAGAAGGAAGGTAGGCATTGGTATCCTATTACCACATAACAACGCACAACACATAAAGTGCAAATCACTTTCAAAACGCCTTTTGTGTACGTTGCTGCAATAAAATTATTTTGGTTTTCAGTTATGAATAGTAGCGGCCTCTATAAAGACTCCCAGATCGGCGGCAGCGGTGTTTATTATGATCAAAGTTAGTATATACTTTTCTCAAGTGAATGATGGAAGGACGGCTCATATTATTTCACTGTTAATTATTATATTTTTCTATCTTCACAGAATATTGGGAAATCAATCAGTCCTCCAACAGTGGCCAAGTAAGTAACCAGGCCGGCGGTAGTCACAGTTCAACTCAAACATCCGGCCAAGTCGGCAGTGGACAGTTCAGCGGCACGCAAACTAGCTACTCTGGAACCGGACAAGTCAACAGCAACCAGTACGGCGGCGGTGGCCAATACTCGAGTGAACAATATGGCCAAAATGGCGGACGCGGAACGAGCTACGCATACAACAGAACATGGTCGAGTTCTGGAGAAGGATTGACAGAGGAGGAGCAGGAAGAAATCAGACGAAACTTGGCAGCGATGGCCCAGAATCCTAACTACCAATCTAACCGGGGTTTCCAGAGCGGGACCCAGGGGACTTATGGAGGTCAGACGTATAGTCAGGGAGGCTACAACCAGGGCGGACAGGTTCAAACTACTTACGTTCAAGGAGGCCAGTATACAGGCCAGAGCGGACAGGGTACCTTCAATCAGAGCAGACAAGGGTATGGCCAGCGAGGGTATGGGGCCGGGCAGGGGGGACAAGGAGAAATCGTGAGGGTTAAAAACACGACGATTCTCTACGATGAGAACCATAATATCATATCGCAAACTGAGACCAGCACCGAATATGGATCCTTAGGACACGAAGGAGAAGCTGGGAGCTCATATAATGCGTAAGTGTCTTTAGGAGCGTAGTTCAGTGCAACATCGTCTTGTGATCTTTCACTCATCTGTAACATGTACTAAAGCATTTGATGAGAACGTGTCTTAAATTTTTCAGTTACCTGAATAATCGTGGGGGCTTCGATAGAAACAGTCAGGGCTTCAGCCAAGGCTCAAGTCAAGGTTCCAGCCAAGGGTCCAGTCAAGGATTCAGTCAAGGCTCCAGTCAAGGTTCTGGCCAAGGTTTCGTCCACGGGACCTGGTCGACAACCGAGACTGTCAACAAGGATCTCATGAACGCCGGTTCGAACAGCTTCAGAGGAGGTTCGCTGACAGTCGTCGGTGATGAGGAGGAAGACAAGCTTGAAGGTTTTGGAGTGTACGCCGCGCAGAACAATAATGGGCAGTTCAAGTATGGAATAGCGGACGTGACCAACAGCCACGGAAATCAGGGATCTGTTGAGGGTGGAAATTACCAAGGTGGAAGTTTCCAGAGTAGCAGTGGTGGCGGAGCGTACGGAGCCAGTGGAGGAGGATACTCTTACTCTTCTTCATCTTCCTCTTCTCGATCAGGTGAGTTTTGCTTGATACATGAATATAACTTATGCCGTTTAAGGCACTATTGTAAAAGACTGAAATGGCGTATACCTAAAGATCGAGATTTTGAAATACATGTGAACTTCGAGAATTGAAAATAGCAGATTTTTTGGGTACAAAATTTATGATAAGTGACCGTTTTCAGGAGGTTCGGCGTATAGTTCGCACTCCGGTGGCAGCTTCAGCTCCACAGCGGAACAGAGGAGGGAGAGCACCAGGAGACGACGCCAGGATGAGGTCAGCATTCAAAATAATCATTTCATATTTACAATGAAACATAAAAAACAAATGATACGAGTGAGTAACTAAGTGAATGCGTCATCGAAAATCATTTTTACAGCGAAATGGGATTGGTTCAAATTGCTTAAGGTAATAACGGAAAGCAAGGGAAACATGCAGACATGAGAAACCTTAATTGTTATCAAAAGTGAGAGCTCTTTTAACAACACTTGGGAGCTTGGGAGCATGGTAGAGCCTGGTCTACAGTGCCCATTAGGACATAAAAACTAAAGCACTTAACACTATAACTTGCTCACTAATCTAGACATTTGTTAAAAGTTCGCGGTGTATCTGTAACAGGTGGACCCAGAGCTGAAGAGCATCCTGGAGAGGTGTTCGGAGAAGTACAAGTGCTCGGTGGTGCGCTGCCGCACCGGCCGCCTGCTGCGCGGGCAGGAGGTGTGGCTCGCGCTGCGCTCCCGGATCAACGCCTCCGTGCTCAATGAGGTCAGTGACTGCACACAATACACGAACTCTTTGTTGAACACATTTCATGAAGTTCATAAGAGTATTTTCAAATTTCGAACATCTGTGAGTATTGACTCGACTAGACTCGATAACATCTCCATAACCTTCTCGAATGTTCCAGATTTCAAAAGAGCGAGCAGTGAAGCTGTCATCTCTGACGACGACGCGGGTATCCAGGCTGCCGGTGGTGGGGCGGCCGAAGGACCAGACGTGGCAAACGACGGAGGCTCACACGCTGGTGACGCCGCAGCTCGAGGCGCTGGAGAGCGGCTCCATCCCGCTCTGGGTCATCATCGTCGCCGCTGTCGTTGGCGCCCTCCTTCTGTTACTGCTCATCTTTGCGCTCTACAAAGTGAGTTTGTGTTTTTACTGTTCTAGTTCTCTCCTTGGTTTCTTCTATAGGTGCGTCGTTTTAGGTGCCAGGGTCATCCGGCGTCAGGATACCAGATTTCTACAGATCTAAAATAGTGAGTTACTGTGATCTTCGTCAATATTTTTTTAATTTCTCCTTCTTAACCTAGCTGTCGCTAGATCAGAGCATGAGCAGTTCAAGGATCGTCGATCGCAATGTGGTGGTTAGTTGTTGTTAATATAAATTCAAAGCTATGATACCATGAAAGTACCACCAGAAGAATTAGAAAATGGGCATGGAGTTAATGTAGCAGCTGATTCTATGATATAAAAGTTTGTTTAGATTGTTTTTATTTATGGCGAAATACACTTACAAACAGTTGAGATAAAGTGCTACTTGATAAGCAATTATTAGCAACCACATTAGCCTCAAAAATGTAATAAAATAATGATGCTCCTTGCTCTCTGTTCCAAATATATTAAGGTGAGTATTACAAGTTGCAACGTGATTAATCAATTTTAATCACGACAATATTGCATGATCACTATCTAAACACAAGAAACGTAAGATAACCGACTCGAACGTGGTGAGACAAAGAACCAACATGGTAAATCATTAACATGGCAACTTCACATATAATACTTACAGGTGGTATGAAGTAATTTGAACGATAGATAGTTATTAAGTTAGCCTGATGAGAAACATTTAGAGACCTAAATTGTAATCCGCAAAACTTTATGCGACTTTTTCGAGATTCTGTGCCTAGTTTAAATTATCACTTGCTTTAAATATTCTGAAAAACTATAACGGTTTGATGGATTATTCCGAATTTAAGGGATAAAAATTAATTATTCGAACCTATCATTTATTCAACTTATCACGAGTTGTGTTGACGTTTAATGATGATGAATTGATTAAGGTAGGGGCATGTTCCTAGCACTACTAAAGTGGTGATTGCCCTTACAAGACATGAGGTAGCGTTAACTAGGTATCAGGAAATGCAAAAAAAATCTTAGGTGAAGGAAATTATGGATTACCTCGGGATTGCTTCAGGTGATATTTTATAAGACTGCATGCTAATATTGAATAATGATGAAACGCCAATATTGATTCTCGGTAACCAAATGGTTGGTGATGGTTTAAAAAAAAGAATAATGGCAACCCTAGAAATTATAACGAAATACGTTAACTAAACTATACGTAATATCTATTTACGTACTGTATATTTACCAATATTTATTGTGTATAATATGTACTCGTATTCTAATCCCAAACAGGTATTGCAAGGGACCTAACTGGACTAATATATATTTATTAATTTCTTACAGTGTGGGTTCTTCAAGCGCAATCGCCCCTCCCGGACCGGCTGAACGATTAACCCTAACCTAAAACCAGATTATAATGTAACGTAGAGCACCATTCGGCCCTAACGCAAAATTTTATTATAAAACTACTAACATAATTACAGTGCGGATTCTTCAAGCGCAACCGGCCGTCCGACCACGCCGAGAGACAGCCACTGAATGGCCGCGACGAGCATCTCTGATATCCGACTACCGCCGGCCGGAGTGACGTCACGATCGACGCCACCGACACCGGCGTCACCACCGGGGTCACCACTGACGTCACCAGTGACGTCACGAGTGACGCCACCGACACCAGCGCCTCCACCGACGCCGCCAGTGACGTCACCAGCCGGGACTCCACCAGCTTGGAGAGGTACTGAGCGTAGATGTGATATACTGACTGGTAGATTGGCAATGTTATTAATTTTTGACTCATCTATCTCGATTATAGACTAAATATAGAATTAGAGAATAAAACTATAAAATTTTAAATTTACGATTTTATCTTTAAAAACAGTATATTTTGAAAGACAACTTCAACATTGCCGTTCTACATTGGTATAGCATTTACGTGGCAGTTGTCGTCTGTCGTGTGACGTTCCGATTCCTTCATCAGTATTGTCGTCGTGATGTCCTAATCGTGGTGTAGTTGTTACGTCACTTTGTGTTACTTCTCGGACTTGGTGATCTATGTGCCATTCTTAAATAAGTCATAAAGACTGGTTCTTTGGAGAGCTTTTATCACGATCATTCATATTCTAGGTCCCGATGTGATTTCGATAACCGAATCACTTGCAAGGGTCAGGTAGTAATATCATCATCATTCACTACATTGTTGGCATATTCGTATTTTTCATCAAATTTCGTTGTTATGAGATGTGGTGTTGGTGCTGCTTCAAAATTGATTGTGGATATGTCAGAGTATTAGATGCCTTAGAGGGTTCGGTGCAAATCGTGTTGTGTGGTCTCAACAAAATGGCGACTGATACGTGTAACAAAATGGCGGCTTACGTCAGTTTTCAAATTTGTGCAGGGCCAATCATAACTTTTTATGTTCACTAATATTTGCACAATAAAACAATGTAGATTTGTGATAATTTCATTTTGATGATTGGCCTTTGCTACAAAATAAATACGTTATAAGTTTTATCGAATAAACGCAGCTTGTACGTTACTTTTTTCACCTGACTTTATAAATAAATTCTCCATTTGTATATAACTATCTACTGTTGAATGTAATGATAACCTCATGATATTCCGAAAATAATACAAATTATTGTGTTTTACACATTTTTATATGAAAATGTTTTAAGACTCGAAAACATCTTGAAAGAGTATGTAATAAATGTATTACTAGTCACGAATGAAATAAATTGAACACTTTCAAGCCATACGGTGGCGTTAATAAAAAAATGTAGTGCGATTTCGATGTGTGATAGTGTGTCTCCGATGAGTGTTGTTGCGAAATGTGATCTATGTTAATAATAATTAGGTATATTTTAACTAAACAAGAAGATAACTTTATTAACTATGAAGTTAGCAGAAACTTCGGAAATAATATACGAAGGGTACGTTTCACGTAGGTACTAATATCATCACTGTTATAAATTATAATAATTCTAGAAGGCATTTTCATCGTAGGGTTTTATCAAATTATAGATAATAGCCGAGACAAAAAATTGTAGAGACTTTGTATTATATAGTTTTGTATCATATCAGTTAAAAGAAACTACATATTTTAAAAACCATATCAATAGAAATCGTATACAAGATATTGTAGGTTTTATAAAACGATGTTTAAAGTCATCTATTCAGTGTTTTATTTGTAAATTTTAAGTTACTTAATCGAAGAGCTAGCGATTGTATATAGTTTTTTAGTGCCTTGAACACATATCGTAGGAAATCTTTTTAAATGTTTACACAGTGTTGTAGTTTACAATTTACAGGGATTATAAACTTTTATTCAGATGTATCATCACTATAATTAAAAGACCTTAATTACTGAAAGAAACAAGTCAAATAATGTATACAGACAAAGTTTAGAATAACAAATGAATCTCAAAAACTTATCTAATACTTATAAAGAATATTAAAAAAAAAACATTTCACAAATATCTTGAATTTTTCTCATTCTTATAACTTTACCCTGAATCAAAGTTTGTATTCACTACATTTAGTGTATAATAAATGCTTTTTAGACAATTTTATAAGAAATTCGATATATTAGCCTTACTCATGTGCCTTCTGAAAACGCCAGTTACTAATTAAATATTAATGTAAATATTTTTAGAGTATTGTTTTTTTATTTTATTTTTGATGTAATATGTAATTATTTTTATGTACCATTTTTTCACAGAATGACGTTATCTTTTCTT
>LGAG01000157.1:1149184-1166428 GCA_001278395.1 Lerema accius
CTTTCACATTTATAATATTAGTAGGATGTAATATGTAATTATTTTTATGTATCATTTTTTCACAGAATGACGTTATCTTTTCTTAAAATTTCAATATTTATTATACAAACTATACATTATGTAAATAGTTTTATACAAAGTATAATCTAATTTTAGTTTTCAGAATTTCTCCGACCTCGCCCGAAAAGTACTTAAATATTTTAGTAAAAGTAATAGGAACGGAATATTGGCTTTACTAAATACGATCTCGATTTTAGTTTAGTACAAAATATTTTACTATTAGGTATACTGGAGGCGGGGCTGAAGTCATAATTTTTCATGAAATCGAACTGACTTATGGAACCAATTCTGTGAAAAAATGGTAATAAGTGGAGATATTAATTTTAATTTATCGTAAGACAAGCAAAGCGACAATGTAAAGTGTGATATAGCAAATTGAGCTCTGTCTCAAGTAGTATAAAGCACAAATTGCAAAAAGATACATTAAAAGCTTTCGTTATTTTATTAGTGGTAGCAATTTGTGCTTTATGTTGTGGAGATAGAAGTCAAAATGGAATACAATTTTTATATTTTTGCTTTGCTCCAACTTCGCGTCAGTGGGATCGAGTGTTATCTGCGCCATTGTTACTTTTTGTTTAATATTTATTTTTCGCAATCGTATTAATAAGAATTCCGCTTCTACTTATAAGTTTTAATTTAATGACTAAATCCGGCTGCCATATAATATTTGATTATAATACATAATGTAATAATTTTGGTTGTCTGTCTGTCTGGGTAACATGCATTTACCAAAAATATAAAATTATAATAAAATTTTGTTTTTTATTTATAATATGAGTTTTTTTTCAACGCACATAATTCCTTTAACACCAGATTTATTTAATTTTTTTTTGTCCGAGAGATTGTCCATGCTCAAATATTTTTTATATTTTCGATACAGTTAGCCAAAATATTTTTTTATAAACAAATAAATGATTTACAATTTGAAGTGCACAATATGTTAGATCTTGATTGAATAATAAAGTTTCAAGGCAAAACACGAAAAGAAGTACCTACAGTAGTGAAAATACATATTTTATGATTAAAATTTATTTAATAAGCAACAATACAATAAAAATTTTAATAATTACCTACCTAAAATTTATTATCTAAAGTATCAGCCGAGCTTCTCATATCAATGTTGACATTAACATCCCCCGATATTTGAGTATCAGTCGGTAAAACCACTTCATCCTTCGCCGTATTCTTCATGTCTTTAAATAAATTATGAATATCCAATTCAGTTATATTAAATTTATTCAATACGTTAGTATTGTTGCGGTATAAAACACTTATTACTTTATCTCTGACTACTTTCGAATCTTCATCCAGAAAATTTCCATAAACATTTTCGACAGGTTTTTCCAGAATCTTCGTAGGATCGGCCTTTGGGTCAAAATAATCTTGAATGCTCTTTAACCTGTTGTTAATTCGATCGCAAATTCGAGTTATGATGCCTTTGTGAGGATGTTCGTTGTCCGGAGCTAACGCATTACGCAATCCTTGGCGGATATTGTTTATTCTGGCAACGGATCTATGTAACAAATTGGTAAATAATCCTTCAGTTTCTGGCACAACTTTGTTATCACTACCATCTACAACTTTCTTTTCACCAAACACGAGGTCATTTCCATACGATATAACATTGTGAATATCAACCCTTATAGCGTTCGTCGTGTTTTTCACTTTACCAACTATGCTTTCAAAGAAACCACACTCAGCTTTAACTACGCATAAACATAAAATAACTAAAGTAAATTTCAAAATATTCATTTTAATGTATTGAGCTAGACCAGCGCGGACAAATGAATGAACGCAGTTCACAAGCACTATCAATATGGGTGATTATTTTATCGAAACCTTTGCCCCTAAACTTATTTGTACACATATTTATTACTTATTTACTTATTACTCACTCTTGATACTTAAACAAACAACTAGTGAGTCATCAATTAGGCTCAGGAAAACTAATAATAATTAAACGGTTAGTCTTTTGCAAACAAAGGGTAGACAATGTTAAGATACATTGTAGATACATCCGCGGTATTTGGTTGCAATGCATAGTGTTTGCGGCACCATCTATCCCTTGAAATTGGGCAAGGCAAGGAGTAAAGCGATAAGCCGGGAATGTCCGTTACGCACTATTAAATTAACTCACTTAAGGAGTAGCGTCGGCAAATAAAGTTATATAAATTATACCCATGTATTTTTTTCTTGAATGTGATTTGAATCTTTAGGTACGTTGAAAGTGGTCATTTTACCTTGAGAGGTATCGTTTTTTAAGGATTTCTACAGTTAATACGCGTAGCTAACAAGCAGACGAACGACGCTTGATGGTAGGCAATGTTCTTTTATATATTTCTTTACTAATGATATTTTTAACCGACTTCAAACAAAAGGAGGAGGTCATCAATTCGACCGTATTTTTTTTTAATGTATACCTATTACCTCATAACTTTTTACTGGGTAGCCCGATTTTGATAATTCTTTTTTGTTTGAAAGCTGATACTTTCCCATTGGTCCCATTTTAATTTTTATTAAAATCGCTTCGGTAGATTTCCAGATATTGACCAAAACGTCGTGTTTTTTAGGGGTGTCGAACGGCCCTGTTGATGTGTCATAATCATGGAATAGCCACGGAATATTTGGATTCATAAACAAATGATTTTTTTACTTTTTGGTTTACTTTTGAAGTCGGTTTTTGTAGTTATCTTTATCGGTAATGGTGAACATTGATCATAAAGACCAGTGACGTCAAAGGCGTAACGGATGCAGTGCCGTCAAAAAAAACTCCGATATTGCAACCCAAACATGAAAATGCTATTGTTTTAAGAAGGGCGGTAACTAGTCAGGCAGACAGGCGATATTAAATTTAATGGTACATGTATTGAGCCTGACGTATTTCTAGAGGGAAATTACAAATTGGAAAAATTGGCTTGTTTTATGGTAGAGAAAGCCTTAAGGACGCTACATTGCTTCTAATCTGGTACATCTTCAAATACAGTTGGTGTTCAGCTGTCCAAGATACACTTCAAAATATACTTGATACTAAAATTATATGTCCCAATAATTTGGGTCGGATAAGGTTAATACCGTATCTGCCACATAATGTTCAATTAAGGTAAGCTATTCCGCAACCGGGACTACCTTTAACTTATAACCGAGGGCTAAACGAATCCTCTCGTTTCGTATCACAAGTTCTAACTCAATGTAATCGTTACATTTTTCGGTACTAAAATCAGGACCGAAATTATCTTGCTAGCTTGTTTTGCTGACTGTACACTGACCAAGATTCGTAAATCTCCCCGGAGCCGCGTCCACCGTCCGCCGGCCGCCGACCGCTCTCGGAAATGGAATCAGTGTGTTGTGCTTTATTACTTTAGGGATTGTTGAGATAATACAAGATGTTGCTTCTATTAATGTTAAGTATACGACCTGGTTAGAATTATACATACCTACTAGAGGTAATTGCAGTGCTGTAGTGTGGCTCTTGTTTTATTCACTAAATTAAATGTTTTTATTAAATTGTGCATAAAAATTAGCTTTCTGCATTTGTTCTCCATGTTAACTTTAACTATGCTAAATAATTGTACTGTGTTGCATCCCTTACATACATACTTAAATATAAAAAGGCTAGGTGACCTGGCTAGGTACAGTTTTTGACCAATACATAAACAATATTCAAAGTTTAAGCAAAAAAAACGTCATCCTGACTTCGATTTATAACAAAACTTGCGCCTTGTAAATCTTCACTAGATATGTAACACGTCATAGTACACTCATACAACTTTATACTGTAATGCGAGGAAATAAGGTCGGTTGTTATATGAAGGGATTTGGGGAGTCTCAAGAGGCGATGTCGCGAAATGATACGGTTACACTAAAAACAATGGCACGGAAATAAACATAAAGTTGACACAAACGGCGCCATCGGAGACACGAATGACGAATAAATCATAATATCGGCAGCCGGCGAACTTCTTCGTGGCTGACGTTCACAAGCTTCCTTTATATCTATAGTATGTTTACAGAACAAACAGAAAGTGCATTTCTTCATTATTCTACATTCTACCTACTATTTCATGTTTGTACATAGGTACTTACTTGCAGGACTAACTTCACTAACAGTTTTAAGTTTCACAATCCCCTTACTAACCACACAGACCAAAAAATATATAGACGCAGTCTTCACAACAAATAAGCGTAGTAGGGAAAAACAACGTTAATAACAATTGATAACTTTTCCCGGTACATTTCACGGCAGAGTGTGCTCGATAACAAAATTTCAGATCGTAAAAATAAGAAAAAAATTACCTACCTCACGTTTGTGTTCTGAACACTGAGTTTATAATATTTTTTTGGTCTGAGACTAACCAATAAAAAAAATATTAGTAGGAGAATATTTAACAACTATTACTAACCGGACCTATTAACTGTACTATACTAACCAACTAAGGGTCCCTCTATAATCCTACTCGAAGTTTGTCACGATATCTATGGATGGCAGGGGATGGTAGCACAGCCTGTTTGGTTGTCCCATACAATAAAAAAAGTTAAATAATGCTAATAATTAATTTTTATTCTGCATTTTCCACATCAAAGTCGTCATACATTTAATATAATATGTATCTGCCTATCTATCAAGCTCGTCTATCAAGCACTTGACTGAACACTCGTTGAACGAGACACAAGGACGAAAATAAGTAATTTTATCGAGATTTCTTATCCAACGTCTGCGAATTTATATCGAAATGTCGTCTAATAAATAAAACAATATAAAATAAACAATATGAAACCTATACTCTACTAATAAAACTGTTACATAGTATTAAGGTTTATACAGCGATTCAAGTGTAAATCTAGAAACTAATGATCACATTTTGTGTACCTATTTATAATTTATTTTGCCTATATTTTCTAAATAAACGTTATACCTGATAACTAAGTACTTAGGTACCTAATATGAATTGTGTAATATATTACATTCAGAGACATTAATGTCGACTATTTTCGACAAAGGCGTTTCTTGGTACTATGATTCCTTAAATAATGTGACATTATTAACATTGTTACAACACCCGTGTGAATTAAATTTTGGTGATTATTACGATAATAAACAGTATACTAAACCTAATGTGGTAACTTTAACAACATACCTACTGGATAAATGAATGAAACATCAAAACCATACGTCATCATCTGGTCTTTACCAGCAGTGATTTTGAATTGTATGATTCAAGAACTACCGTACGTGATTAATTTCAGCAGCCTTCCTTGAACTCGCTAGTTATAGTAGATAATTAAGCTTTCCTGCTAATCGTGCCATGAGCTAGCTGTAACATACGTCAGGCAGTGACCACGTGATTGTACTACATCGGTGGTTACATGGCTATGGGATAACGAAACTAATAAGTAGTAACTATGCTATGAGACTAAAATCACTATAAATTTTTCTTAAAAGCATAGTAGCCTTATTACATTTGGTATAGCTACTACATCAATACCATCATATTGCTGGTCGTGTGTAGAGTACCTAAGTCCCTAAATTTCAGAACTACCATATCTTTAGGCAAAATGGATACATCATCGTATATTTGCTGAGTGACCCTGTTCCCTATACATAATGTAGCAGTGAAAAGTTGCAACAAGTTAAGAATTTTCTCAAATAAAGACATAATTATCAAGTGAAGCACATCACAAAAATCAATTCTCAGACAACTCGATTTAACATCTTTAAGACTAGATTTACTTCAAAATTCAATTCCCCATTCAACTATGAAGATTAATATGAATATAAATCTTACTGCTACGGTATAAAGTGCAATATTACTGAAAAGGGAGTAAATCTGAAGTAAGCAAGCAAACCATTTACCGAAATACTCTGGCGATATCATATAGGGGTATTATTAAGAGCTCGTTTGGGATTCCCCTTGTGTTGTGCTTAGAATAACGCTGTGTCCATGGTGGCACGGCACGACAATTATTTTAATTAACTCTAATAATAGTTGGATGTAACAATATAACATTATTAAACTTTTATGGACCGATTTCACCAACAGAGTCGCTATTCGAGAGTATCTTATATTAGGATAATTTTATACGCTGCTTTAATACTTCTATACATATACTATTAATATTACCACAGTAATCCGCCAAACTCAGATAATTATACAGCCTTTGGTTGATGAATGTAAAGGAATGAAATAATAAATCTGAATGCAGGCATTTTAAATAGGCTTGTCATCTTCACACAATAGACCTTATCAGAACCTTTCTAATTCTGTCAATAATAATGTCAGTGGATCCAAAAATTCGATGCCATTTTATTGCAAAAATAGGCCTATACCTATTACCATGGATGTTGGTGAAAAAAGTTATTATGAAATGAATTCGTCATTCTTGACAAAAGTTGGTAAAATGCAAACATTAAGAATTGAAACAACTGAGAGTGAATAACAGCTATACATAAGTTATTATTATAAGAGTTATACTTTGTTCCTGAAATCGCCTTTCAGTGATAAATGCCGTGCCGTATTGAATAATGCGCCCAGACCAGCACGGCCGCGGTCCATCTAATATTCAGGTCTGGTGCGGCGACTGGCGCTAGTTATTGTGTCAATATTCTTTATTGTGCGCGCGGGTAGTCGGAGATTATTCTGCAAATTATCAACCTGCCTCTATATTAAGTAGATCTCTCTATTTCTATTGTATCTTATTCCGTTTCTTTTTGTACTCGAAGGAACTGCGTCTGAACAAATATAATGCTTTTTGAGGGTATGTAAGTAATTCGTAGGTGTGTGTAATACTTAATATGTCTATTTTTTTAGCATAGTCTAGCGCAAACAACTTGAAAGTGAGGTGTCATTGGATTTGTCACAATTGTAGTGTTCTGCCATAGTACTAATTTCTGTATTTAGGCGCCCTAGATACCTAACACTTGTTTCAAATCTCTATCCCAAATATCAGCTACCTCAAACTTTCTGACGTATGACATGAATAGCAGTATCGATATATTCTCGTCTCCGGAGTTTCAATGACGTTTCATTAGCATCAGCGAATATGACATACCTAGTAGTTGTGACGATCAATAACTAACCAAACTGCTTAAACCTTGATTACTAACTAAGCAAGTAACTATAATGCTAGACAGCACTGCAACTTGTTTTGTTAGAGTTACGCAATTATACCGATGTATGTATTCCGATCTCTACATTTCATCATTACATAATTATCTCTACATATTCATAAAAAAAATTTAATAGACATTTTCATAGGTATTGGTATAATATACCGATAGTGTGTATTGTTAATATTGCTGACTCCCTATGATTTGCCATATTATAAGATCACAAACACTACAATGCCAACAGTGAATGATTAAAGAAATTCCGAAAATAATTTTGAGTCGCAGTTACGGTGGCTGAATTTAGCTTGTAATTAGGAGCGAAATTCAGAGGTAAGATCACATCAAAATATATTACCATGTTAATTTAGTAATAATAGCACAGCGAAGAAATAGTTAATGAAATGTAAACAGTAGTTGGGAACTTCGTATACCGTCGGAGCCGACCACTCGACCGCAACACATCAATATGATATTATGCGAGGTATAGATGAAGCCAACTGGCAAGGAATGAGGTTTTGTATGGGATCTAAAAGCAATGTATTAGCTAACTAGAGCCGCCCTTCGCTTTACTTTGTACAACCTTTTAGCTCTTATGCCGTGGACTGAAAACTGTTTCCTAGCGTAAAATTTATTCTAGAAAAATTCTCATCATATCTGAATAAACATTATACATTTAAACGGGACTTGTACAGCGTATTGGAAAACAATTTTACTCTGTTATCTTATATTATGTACACAATGCATTTACAAATTAATTGATTTGGTAAGTTAAATTTTCAATTTAAAAACGCGATTTATAACTTAATTGCTATTCGCTAATCTTTTAAACGTTGCTACTATAAATAAAGCTAACACCCACATTCACTTCTTTTTACAATGTAGGAAATATTAACGAGATGCCAATTTTTTGTTTCAAATTGCAACATGCTTGTTCGTTGTAGATTTTTCAATTAAACTCTGTTAGGGCGTTCGGCGACGGCGGCGGCCGGCGGGACAAATTGATTAGAAACTTCTTGTATGACTTTTATTTCGCGAGCCGCTTATGTTTTTCTGTAATTTAGGTCTGTTCGTACTGATGAATATTTATTATGAATAATAATTAGTTAACAGAATTAAGCTTTTCTTATTAGTAAGTGACAAAAGCAGCTTTTGGCAATTTGCGTCTTTCGTCATGGTATTGTTAGATACAACGCTATAATTAGATTGTGTAGCAGTTAGATAAGAAAATGGTATGTATTTTATGACTGATAGGTGCTGCTATCTATGATAATTAGGAATAAGAGGGGGATTAGGTACCGACGCGACGTGATGTTGGCTACAAAAAGAAAATCATCTACGAGTAAGTGCCGCTCCTCACAGAACACAGAAACACAAAAGTTGTCGCCACTGACTGCCCCAAGCAACTTCCGTATTTCGCCATTTGTACTATGACTCATTTACTACATAGGTATGACATAAATCATTTTAACATTTCACAAGCATTACCGGTATTATACCACATCCCATTGCTTCGAAATCGAATATAATGTCACCCGAAATAGCGTTGACTTTACAGCGACCTCTAAGATATAAAGTTCCGTCCTGAGGGTAATACGGCGGTTATTGGGCGGTTATTATCCTTTTATACCCTGATATATTGTAAAGCTTCCCAACTCCCCGCTAAAGTCGATTATGGTTCATTCAGCTGTTGATATTGAGACGAAATATCGGATTTATTGTTAGTTTTATTGAAGATAGGAAAATATGCGCAAGTTCCATAGTCTTGTAATTTATTGGTTCTGATCATCTCATTTATAATTAGTTTATTTTTGTATTTTTTGCATACCTTTGTAAGGGTTCGATTCCCGTCCAGGGTATAACTATAATCATGCGACAGGAAAACTTCGTTAAGGTTCTTTCATTTGCAATCCAATCAGTGTATCTCAGCCACTCATAGTATAGAAAATCGTAAAGCGAGTGTGAGTGTATAAGACATATTAATACAAACTGAGCAGTAAAACAGACGGAGGGTAGAACAAACATTAGTTGAGGAAGATCGTCGCTTCATCGGGCCGCGCCGCGATCGCCGCGCCGCGGACGGCGGACTAGGGAACATAACTCCAATATAAAACGGCGGCCAGCGCCGTACTAGCTACGTCCAATTTATTTTTATTGCCTTTGTATATCGCAGCTAGTGTTGCCAGATTGGAAATATACAAAATCGGGAAGGGAAGTCTGGAAATTATATCGTAAGAGACGGACTTTGCAAGCCGATGCTAAAGAAAGAAAGATACAAAAAGGAAAAATTTTAGGTAGTCTATGAATAGCTCCAGTGAATTCCTTACCTATGCTAACTATGAAAAAAAAGTAGTAAACTACATTTTTTGTTTGAATAAATAAGATAAATACACACTTACACATTTTTACCCTTAAAAGTGTAAATAGTCATAATATCTGAATAAGTCTATGGGAAAGTCGTTGCTGATTTTTGTTCTCAATAATCAAGAGTGGTAACATTCATTAAAATTCCTTCAAACTCGAGAGCTAGGCAACCAAGAAGCTATCCCATCCAGATCAAATATACATTATAATGTTAAAGTCTTGAATGTTAGGACATTCCGCAAAGATCTGAACTGCAGGCGACACTAATCGCAGCGTAGTTTCTCCGTAGCCCGCGACCGGTATAAACTTGGTATCTAATTTTTGAGCAATTTATTGTGATTGTTCTCGTTGCTGGCTTAAGATGAACACTCGCTGAGATTGGACCCATTCAGCTGGTATTGGATAGCTATAGCTAGATATTTGCATTGGCTCTAGATATATCTAGATAAAGATACAATACGGTAGATAGTGGAATAAATGCGCATTCGACTTGAGAACTGCATGTTTAATAAAACTAAACAATCATGTTAAAAATATATTAAAAAAAAAAATATATTTCCCAGAAGATCGAACGGTGTGTGTAGGCTATTCAGGAAAAGTTCAGTTCAGTTTAGGTCTATTTTGAGTTGACAGATTTTTATTTACATATCTCTGTAAAATCATACTACGAATTCACGGACGATAAACTATTGTGTTGATAGTGACAAGGGCGGCTGGGGGAATTGTACATACATTTATACATACATTTTCCTGTAATATCTACACAATTCATTTCGACATTCGATTCGATTGCTTTCACAGCGGGTTTGTGTTTTTCGATCACTTTGTTTCTTCCCTTTGATGACTACGTGCGTATACCGACTTATATCACTAGCTAACTACATAGTAACTATATCTATATGTAGCTAAATATATAGTTTTAACATTGTCGTGTGGGTCAACAGAACGATTGTCTAACAACACATCAAAAATGGAGGCTTCGTTATTTGGCTTAACGAGCGCGTTTTTCAATAAATAATTCTTAAAAATTGCGGCGAGGTATTATAATCTACATTCGATGATGCGAATCAACGAACGAATGTGATCGGTTCGTTAGGAACACGAGGCATTCGGCGAGCATCAACGATTCAGTATGATCGTAACGAACTTTACTCGGTATATTTCTGTTTTATTCCCAATTGATAGTTATTGATGCGTGCGAGACGATTCAGTTTCTGGTGTTTTTTACAGTTCCGTAAAATCCTTTCATATATTCACGTCACGATACGACATGCTTTGAACAATAGTAAAAATATTTTACTGCGGGTTACAACGACCTGTATGCACTAACTAAATATTTTTTTTATACACTAACACACTCTTACCCCCGCAGTAGGATTCCCTGTGTTACGGGTAGGATGGACAACACAAATAACACATCACTAACACCCATAACCCGACAACAAACATTTATCTGTCACATAAATTACTGCTTCGGCCAGGAATCGAACCCGGGACCCTTCGCTCGCAGGCAGGGTCACTACTAACTAGGCTACAGGGTCGTCAAATGTTGATAAACCATACGTACTTTTGCCTATGTGAGTGCACCTCTTGAAAATCTATTCTTTAATAAATAGACGTCTTTTCATGGATAAAAAAATAATAATAATCGGTAAAGCAATGGGGTGGCGTTCTTCTATCTCAAGTGCGCTGCAGAGATCGAGTGGCTTGATTTACGATTTGGAGGTAACCTCGCATTTATTTGCATTTGGCAAAGAGGCAGTTGAGCGTCTCATCTTTATAGACATTGCTGCTTTTAGATTTACGATACGGACACGACACGTGATGTCGTAACGAAAATAGATAATGGTGATTTTAAAATTAAAATCGCTGCATAGGCGTAAATTACTAATTTCCGATCGGTAATTTTGGCACTTTTCTACCTATAATATCATCGAAAAATTAATGAGGTTGCAAATTCTCAACACTGTAAAAAGTAAGTATGACGTTTACGCTTAATTTGTAATATTTTTCATCATAATGTGCTGTAATTATTAATTAAGATGTCTAAGGCTCTGGTGATTACTCGGTGTTGGGGAATATATTTTTATCATGTAACACGGGACTAATCCCGTTGACGGGACTATTCTAAAATAGTACTCGGAAAGTCAAGTACCTACCTATTTCTTTGTTTTGAGCTCGGAACCAAAATTAGGATTGACTAGACTGTAAGTATATTATGATATGAAAATCGAACGATTCTTTCTAGGAAATACAAACAGCACAATTACAATAAAAAATGCATGCACGAAAAAAAGCGTCCACCAACCTTTTTCCCGCTGCGAGTCGTCTGCGTTGGCGCAGAGATGATAGTTGTTTCCTCGCCTTCAAACTACACGTAAGATGTCGAAAAGGAATCGTGGGCACCCTTGAACTTGAACAAAACTATGAGCACTAGCCACCGAACTGCGAACACGACGAATAATTTTCAACACTCATACAAATGCACTTGTACCAATTAACAGCACGACAGCGACTAGGCGACTCGGCTGCGTTTTTACGACTCGCTTTTACGACAGCGACTATACGACATGTTTACACGATTGCACAGAACACTATACACTACTCCTACCGGATTGCTACTGCAGCGCGAGGAGCTACCGCCGCTCGCGCACGAAAACGAAAAATTAAGAGGGTAGAAACAAAATTATTGCACGTCATTACTATTTGTCAATGTATTGCCAGATTATATAGTGTAATCTGCACAGATTATATAGAATACCGACCACAAGGTAATAAAAATATTACAAAACTATCTATTTATCATTATGAAGAATAGAGCAACTGACTCTTTAGAATTTTGTTAAAAAGATCATGTTACGTAATCGTCTCGCATCCTCTGAAAGGCGCTTTGACGACACAATATAATAACGGAACGTAGGTACGTTCCCTCAATTTCCGTCGCTGCTCACGTGGAGTCTATCGAGGGCTATTGGTTCTAGCTGTAGATATAGACTCCTAGCTATGTCTATAGTGACCAGTTTACCTCCAATATGAATCACGATATTTGATGATATTTTTGAGAACTACAGCGGGCGATATGTAGTACAGTTTGTATGGTATGGAGACTTTTGAAAATTAAAATCTTTTTCTCGTAATGATTTCATTGTCACAATTTTCCGCTGTCGGTAGGTACATAATAACGATTCACATTTGTGTTAAATATACCTAGTTTAACATCAAAATAACTCTAACAGACTAACAGAATCGATGTAGCTTTTATAGTGATTTTTAATGTCGAAGTTAGTCGTTATTCGGAGTTTAAGAAAAGCTTCTTTATTAAAAACTGATTGTTTACGAGATCCATACCATAGGAAATTAAACCATAGTCTCCATCAGAAAACCTAGAGTTTGCAGTTTAAAGACACTACTTTATTTCAGAGGTATATAGATAGACGGTGGTGAAGAATAGAATAGAAGGTAAATAAGGATGACTCGATCCGTTGATTCTGGAGATTAATCGTTGCAATCCCGTCCGTCATGGCGTCGCTCTAAACTCATTAATCCGTTGCCCGCAATAATACAACACGCAACAAAGGGCTCGGGAACAACTGAAGACGTTGATGGATAAATTTACAGCGAACTGACGCAGTAACAAGTTGACTAACTTGGGAAAATTATTAGCAGGACTTCAGGATTTTCTTTGTCATCGTAAGACAAACTATGGTTATAAAGTATAAATTACATCATTTTCGGGGCGTAAAGTTTCCTTTGAGTCCCAGAAAATCTGTTTTAGGCATACGCTGATTTTCATTAACATAGAAAAAATTATGTGTAATAGGCACTTAATGTACCTTATAATTTTGTTATCATTTCACAAGACAGTGTGTCATATTTCTTTCTTACACACTTGTTATCTATGCGAGACCCAGATATTTATTACCAGAAAGAATCACGGTCAATGGAAACGTTTTCCGATAAACGCGGAAGTACCGAATAAATAAATAAGTCTCAAAGATTATCATAATAATAGGTAAGTTGCCCCCGGCCGTGGCTTTTTTCGTATCGGCGACATTTACACACTTAACACGTACGGACATAAATCTTTTTTGCAGGGTACGCAAATCTATTTCATAGTCAACTCGCAGTGTATATTTGTCATGGGAAGATGACTTAGGAATGATAAGCGGAATGTATTTCGTTAGTGACCGGGAACCCTTCGCTGATATAGTCTTGTACATTTCTAGTACTTATTCCTTGGTATAGTTCTGCATTGACTTCAGTCAATTTATTATGCTTTATGTACGAATTTTAGGGTTTAGACAGAAAAAGTTTTCTTCAAGCCCTTATGGTCATTCTCTGTTGGTTAATGTTTTTAACTAATTGGCATTTGTTTTTGGTGATACAGTTGGGTATGACGTTAAGTTGATTTAAATACTTACTTAATCTTTTCTTTTTAATCAATTTTATTTAGGAACTTACAGTTAACTAACAGCGTTCAGAAATTATTCTGCTCTGGATAAGAAACCTGGTACAAAATACAACTCTATCTTCATAATTATAATAATAACTTTAATATCACTCTAGAACAAAAGTCTTAAGTAATTGTGTCGCGTGGAAATATTTTTTTAAAGTTTACTTTTTTTACAGCGCTGGCTTCAGGAAACCACTTCCAGACATAAAGGTATGTCTAGGGCTGTCAATGAGATGAAAATCTTTTATTATAAAACAATCGTAAGTTTGTTCCAAAGTGAGTTAATAAATAGCACCAAACTTGAAGACGAAAAAAGTTATTTTCTTAGGCAGGTTACTAATAAAAGCTCAGCTCTACCTTTTCATTTAATATTTTATTTCTGAACGGTATTCTTGTAACTCCGGTATGTTCTTGGAGATCAGATCGAATGGATATCGAAAGGGTTTTAGGATTTAAAAAATTGGGTACCTACCTATAGGTGTCATGGACACGGCCATGCGTTGTACGTGAATACGTGTATGTTGCAGGTTAATTTTTAAAATAAGATATTTACCAAAGACCTACATATTAAATTAGCTTGGATACAACTTACCTATAGTTCCTCTAGGTTTAGTTAACCCTATCAGCAACTAGCGTGAACAAAAATTATAACCAAGTTTCAATTACGTTTCTAAATTAATTACAGATTAATATCAAAGCGATAAACGGAAACACCCGACACGAAGGTGACAATTTGATTAATGTACGACTTCAGCACACTACAAAAAGTCTCACGAAGGTACCCTGTTAATGGATTATAACCATTAAGTGTACGACATAAGATCAAAGTTGGCTTGAGCGGGAACCTCTTTCGGGACCAACAAAACTTGAGTAATGAAAAATGCAAGTTGGTACAGAGTTCTCGTAGGTACTTAGGAATACTTTGGGAAATATGGCTTGTATGACAAATGATCGCCTGACCCTCTTTGGGAGTGAAGTTTCGCCAAAATAAATACACGAGGCGACGCGAAATGTGTGGAGGAGTTTGCTCAGATTACTAAAGTTGAGGTTTTATATTGCTCGTGTGGAATTTATAAAAGGATGAAATGTAAGCCGATCTTGAGAGAAATGGGTTGTCAAATGTGCGTTTTTTTTCAACTTGTAATGGTTTTCGGATGTATGTAGGTATGTTTGTATGTAGGTATGTTATGTCCATTTCTCTAGCACGCTCTACAATTGAAGCGAATTAACGGATTTCTTTAAATTATGACGTAGCATAGCAGATTCGTGCTGTTCTGGCAGTGTGCCTACTGTTAGTATTCAGTGATGAATTAGCATAAAAAACAAATTAATAACTTGGTAAGTATACAAAGATCAAAACACTTTCATTAGATTTGCTTTCGAAGAGAATAATTGCGGTAAAACAAGCAACCACGATTGGCGGCAGTGGGTATATTGTATTCATTCAATGCGAAGGTGATTTCGCGTTATTAAGGGAGATGACTGGAACATCTCGCGCACTAGTCTCGTCTCAAAGCTTCCATTAGCCAGACAAGAGACGTCTAATTAATTACACCTCAATGCAAGGCCTTCTTATAATATACAAGGGGGTTGGTACTCAGGGAATTAATTTTCTGATATCTACTTAGGTACCTACTTATAAATTAATAGAAGAGTTCGGTTTTCCGTAACGTTTTAAGATATTGTAGGCGCGTAAGTTTGAGAATACCAAGTAAATTTGGAATTGCTTGTAGGTACCAGTTTTTTTGCATACCTACATTGAAAATATAAATGCATTGTCTTACATGCGTTAAAATAGTTTTATTTCCTAGTACATTATACATATAATAGATGACGCTAACGTATTTCATATACAGATATTATCGATCTTAATCAAGATGTAGGTAATGAGAAAAGACTATAATTACTTATTTTTGTAGTCTACTATTAGGTACGGAAAGTATCTACTAAAATTTTTATGTTAATATTTTTTGTCTGCTTTATAAATTTATCCAAATCAACAACAGTTTTATAGTCCTAAAGGTATCTGAGTTAGATCGAACGAACGGACAGAGGGACTGACATACGGGCGGACGATCATAGCGAAACTATTTTAAGATTTGGTTCTTCGCGGTCTTTGTAGAGTAGGCAACACCGATAGATTTTTTTCATCCATAGATATTACAAAGTAGGCAAAAATAAAACAATTAATTACAAAAATATTAAACTTTAATAGCTCAAATATAAAAACACAACTGATTATGTGTAACATCCATAACAAATATTTTAATAGGAATTATATAACAGAAACATTTGAATTTCAAAATTTACATTAAAAGGGAGGTATTTATAGGGAAAAAATGAATTATAATCTCTATAATGTGTCACATCTGACAAAATTAACAACAGCTTCTAGTGCGATTACTACCTACTTTACAAATATTAATGAATACTTAATTTTGGACTATGACCTGTACCCCTCACACTGTGAGAGGAGACCCGAGCCCAGCAGTGGGACAGTTATGGGTTGTAATGATGATGACTTAATCTTCTAAAAAAAAGTAGGTAACGGTGTCGTTCTCAATCATTAATAATACTAACTTACTTTAACATAGTTAATAATTATTACTCTATACAAAGAAGTCGTCACTTTATTGTAACTTATGATAAATTTTAAAATGCAAGAATTTTTTATACATTTTTTATAAACTCCTATAATGATGTATTTCTAATACCTACCTAAGATTCGTTGTAAATTTAAAACATTTTAATTACTAAATAAAATACTGAGATTTTTTGAAGCCTTAAAAAAGAGAAAAGTAATTTACCAGAACATATAAAATTAAAAATATTTGTAACATTTACGCATATTATTTTATTTCTTAAAAAACATTGTACATGACTTATATTTAAACAATTTATTAATAGGTTGGAATGGACAGATAAAAAAAGCTAGTAATTTTTCTTATAAATTCGTCGTAGATGGAATGAAACACTTAAGAACATAATTACTCTATATTGAATTTAAAATTCAATTATAATACAACTGATATGGCTTTTCTTATAATTATACGACTATAAAGATCATAAAAACATTTAATACAACAATTAAACATCTTTAATTAAGAATAAGGAATTCTTAGAATTATCTCCTCATACGTCCTTTGATGACATAAGAAGTCAGTGTGACGGTCATCCATCTTATCATTGACCACTCGTTAAGGGCCGTTCAAGTATTACGAAACGCAATTTATTTTTGTAAAATGTCATGATGCGAAATGAAGAG
>LGAG01000158.1:0-25462 GCA_001278395.1 Lerema accius
AATAATAGTGAACAATTATTCATAATTACCAGTTATTCAAATTTACCGTAACATATAAATTATTCGTTTAACATAAATATAAATATATTAAATAAATAACTGTAGAAATGTATGTATAGAAATCCAATGTAGACCTCGATGTTATATTCAACATCGCATAAACCTTCAATCATCTTACTATTATATTGGACATAATAGAAAATAGTCCTAATGGTCGCTATTGAAATCCTAAACATTGGTGAATTAACGCATTAGCTGCCACTATGATTCGTACTGACAGGCTTTAATGGATTATTCAATGAATAGAGATCAATGACCTTTATTATCATCGACAATAATAATGTTGTTTTTCAGTTAAATTATTACGAGCCATATTGTCTGTTTCTGATTAATTTAATGATTAGTTTTAGTCTTGTATAGGTTCTTCAAAAGTACAACACATCACACTCCTGGGCTCGGGTCTCCTCTCTCAATTTGAGGAGTCCATAGTCTACAACGCTGGCGCAGCGGATTGGTAGAATTCTTCTATGAATAGACTACGAATATTCGTTTCTGATACGCACACTTTTGGAATGAAAACTAAACTAAACTAAGATTAACTAAAAATAACTGAGTAGGTAATTAGGTATAATACGAGTACGTAAACGTACCTATTGTTATTTGTTAGGCTTATCCATCTAATAACTATAGTTTTGCTTTGTTTATAATTAAACATGTAGCTTCAGTTACTTACTGAAATTTGACTCGTTTCATTTTAATAACAGTAAATTAAAATAATTGGTTCTGCAAAAGCGTTATTTTCTTTATCTGAAATATTTAATGATCCTGTAAATTACCTCTTTGAAATATAAATATGCGTGTAGTTATGGATCAACCACATTTTTTTTCGAAAGCATCTAAGGTGTATTCGTAACTATGGAAAAATATTATTCATGGACTATTGTGTGCCTTCTTTTAGTGTCCAGTTTCCAAGGTATCGTTACTTTTGTTTTTCTTTGTACTATTGATTGTTTTAACGGTTTTGTGTAGGGAAGTACGTTTTGTTACAATTGAGTAATAGCTTTTTGGTTACAAATGCGCCGATGCATACCAAATGTAGCATACATTGACAACCTCGGATGTAACTTTTGGGTTTTTAGTTCTAGTTTCCTTATCTATAGGTAAACAATCAGTTAAAGAATGGGTCATGGGTCATTTGCGTCTTTTTCACATAGGGTTTCTTTAATGATCTGGCTCGTAACAATAAATAGGTTGCCATGAGTCTTCTAATCCCATTGTGTAATTAAAGGAGTATTACTCAATTTTCAAATAAGCATCTATGATTGGCTGTGATTTTTAACATTTTAATTTAAATCTAATAATTGTGTTGCTAGATATTTAAAAAGCTTGTATCATGATTTTTTAGACGGAGTAAGTAAGAAGCATGCACATTCTAGAAGAAATTCTGATGGTAAAATAGTAGGAGGGTACTCAACGACGATAGAAAATGCCCCTTATCAAGTGTACTTGTTGCTGCAAAGAGGCAATGATTACTTCCAATGCGGAGGTTCTATTATCAGTCGCAGATACATCCTTACTGCAGCTCATTGCGTTCAAGGGTAAGAACAATACTGTTTAAATAAAATATAGCAACAGATCTTTATACACATGTTTATGAATCAATACACGCCCTAGTTTTCTATATAATAACACCTAAAAGACGATGAAACACGTAGATTATGGAGATGCTGAAATTCGTGTGCCACATTCTTATCGTGCATAAGTTGGTTTTTGTGAAATCTAGTATTCGATGGACATCTATTAGAGATAATTGTATGTCCTAAAACGTAATCTAAAGATCGCTTTCAGCCTCTTTGGTGTTGACTCACAATGTGACCGAAGAAGTACGACGTACAAAGCATAGAAAGGTTGCCATGAATACTAAGAATTCAACAGTTTTTGTCTTCTACCTACGACATGAATGTATTTTTCAGGATGCAAAGAATATACGTGAGGACTGGCAGCACGGACTCCGACAGCGGTGGCAACAATTATGTGACCTCTACTTACATCCAGCATCCTCAATACAATACTAGAACAAGTGATTACGACGTCGCAGTGATTCGATTACGACGTAACATGAATATTGACGGTACGACCACAAGGATTGTAGGATTGCCTGGAAGTAATACAGCGATTGAGAACGGTACTGATGTTCTTGTTACTGGATGGGGAGCTACCTCTGTAAGTAATCGTAACGATCATTTCTTTAGTGATGAAAAAGAAATCAGCAATCTAGCTGCCTGATGGTAAGTAGTCAATGTCTTGGACCACGAGTAGAAGAGCTTTGAACTAAAAATGACATCAATATTAAATATTGCATCTTAATTTTGAATTAAACATCGATACAAAGACCGATATCTGTTAGGATAAATACAAATTAGAAGGCAGTTCGCAAAGACAACGTTAGAAGACTAATAAGAAGTATAAAAGCTATTTGTTGTAACTTAACTCCTAAGACCAATTTCATGGAAACAAAGCAACAGATTTGTAGTAAGTATCTATATTGTTTTCAAACTGATTCGGATTTAGGTAACCATTTAACACAAAATGACTACTTAGCGGTGACTCAACCTCTAAATAATTGTGAAGGTTTTGCGGCACCCAGTAGGTACATTTAGATATTTTTAACAAATGATTGAAGCTTTTTAATTATAGAACAACAATTATAAGGTTCACGTTAGCAATCCTTTGTCTAAAATAATGAAGTAGATAACAAAAGACGTTAAAATCTCTCGCAGGAATAAATTAGAAGTAACATAATCTATCTTATCTACGTAATTATCGCTGTTTTGTATCAAGCCTCTTTCGTAAACAAAAACTCAAAGGAAGTAGAGGATATTGTGAAACTGATTTTGATTGCAATTGCGTTAACAATTAGGCCGGTGGTTTATGCGCACTTAATGTTTATGGCGAATTAAATCCACGTTCGAAACGTGCAATGGGCATACGCGTAAATAGTGTACGCATTTGATGCTAATTATTTAAGTATAGACACAATGAAACTGAATATGTTTGTGAGGTAGTAACGGTGTATTTGTGGTGAAACATGTAAATAGTATGCATACGTTTTAATTGTTAAGTAATTGCAGACATTAAAATATGAAATGTATTTGTGAAATACAATGATGTTTTATTGTAGAGAAATATCATTGTGACGCCTAACAGTCTTATTGTTTGTTTTGAGTTTCCTCTCATAATATTAGCGTAGAACTTTTCAAAGTGTTTTAGAAGTTTAGGAACATTTTAGGGAATATTTAGGCATGAAGAGTTTATCTGTTGTTGTAATGTCTTAACCGTAAAATAATAATTACGCGCAGAATTTGTCGAATACAGTTCGTGCTTCCCATTCGGAAGATTGACGTTAAAATCTTGGAGTTTATGCCTTAAATAAAAAGTAACTAGGTAAGAAATGTTGAAGAATAACTTAGTTTTGAGTTAATAACACAGTAGAGTATTTATAATTGCATAAATGTTATTATAAAAATTGTTTACCGTTTAAGTAATTCGAGATTCAGCAGAACAATTCAGATGATATTGGTTTCAATAATATTAAAATTTAGTTCTGGTAATAATCTTTTGTGGCATTTGTTATTTATTGAATTTCCACTTGGAAATATTAAGATTGATGCAATAATATTATTATTAGAAGACGTTAGAAATCTTGTTTTTTAACGAAACAGAGTTAAATACAAAAAACAGCTCATTTAAATTGATGCGAAATTTGACTAAATAAAGCAATGCAAAAACAATTTCAAAGTTAAAAGTATTTTATTTGTCATAGGAAAATGGCGACACAAGTTCAACTTTGATGGCAGTTGAAGTTCCAGTAATTCCAAATGCAGATTGTAGAAGTTCGTACTCCACCTTGACTTCGAGAATGTTCTGCGCTGGAGTCCCACAGGGAGGCAGGGACTCATGCCAGGTTCACTTTTAACCTTTTGTCGTAGATTTACTACTTTGCCTATAATATTTTTCATTGTTTACATCACATCACACTGATTTTGTCGTTGTTTAAATCACATCACACATATATAGAAATATTTAATTGTTATAAAAAAAAATATTCTTAGTTTCATGCGGCATTATAAATTGCATTATCGCTTTTGTGTTTTAAACAGTAGGTTTGAGTTTGCATGTTTGTGTGTCTTTAAAGTTTAAAAACAGTGGCCACCACAGTTTACTTTTAAAACTCACTCATACTTTAAATACGTATCTACAGAGTAGGTGCACAAATAAGAGTAAACAAAAATTTTTTTTTCAATTACCTACATCATATAACTTCCTTTTTAAGTTCCACCAAGATTACAAATTCATAGCTATTTTAATATTTATTAAGTACTAGGCTATACCCTTTTTCTAGCTAATATTTAAGAGAGCGAATAAATGATTTATTTAACTGTTAACAGGGTGATTCCGGTGGGCCAGCAGTGTCAACATCTAGTGGACTACAACTAGGTATTGTATCCTTCGGCGTTGGTTGCGCTCGGCCTGGTTATCCTGGAGTCTACACCAATGTAACCACTGTCCGGGAATGGATTCGACAGAACACTCGGGTTTAATATATCTTCTGTTATTTGTAATATAAGAATAGATTAAGTGTTATAGCCGTGTGTGAATAAAGGCACTGTTTATTAAATATTATGTGTATTTTATTTGAAGAGCGTTGCTTGATATTATTTGAAGTTATATTTGAATTGTTGATTATTTAATTATATTTACTTAGTTTTTAAACTGCCTGTGGCATTTACCTCTTGGATATTGTAGTGGTTTTGCTAAAGTATTTTGTTTAATCTGACATTCAAAGTTCAAGATTATATCTCTAGAAGAACGGGTAAAAGTAAAACATTTTTAATGTGAAGTACGTGAACCAAAATTGTCTTAAAAACCAACTAATTCCAAACCGTCTGTGCAATTTGCTCGACATAAAGACCGAAAACCTTATAATCAAAAGCTGCAGTAAAAACCATCTTCTCAAAATAGTCGACAAAACTTCAAATGAATGGAATGAATGGAAACAGAACCTTTAGCATTTAAATGAACGAGAGGTGCGCAGTACTCGTGTCACCGAAACTTTTTTAATTTGCTGAAAAGAAGCAGGTGCCGTCGCGCCGGCTCGCTCGACAATTTCTTCAATGCGGCTTTTCTAGGTCGCACAATGATAAAGTATTCTTGGATTCTAAATTACATTTGTTTCAATACTATTATAGGTAATAATGCGTTCGCAAACTTAAAACTACTGAAAAATCATCTTGTAAAAACTATGAAATGAAAGCAGCTGACGATTTATTAATTTTAAAATATCCTGAAGGGTTCCTTAAATTTAACATCCAACACGATGTAATTACTTTTTTTATTTACAATTTAACACCTTCTGAAGGGCGCGTAATTAATAATCAATATTTAATTCAAGGTAAATTTAGACAGTTAAAAGCAATTTAAGAAAGTGGTGTATGTGGGTATATTATTTATAATATTTGTATACTTCCGTGCCTCATAGGGCACGTGATTTGGATCTATCTAATAATAGCAGTAGTTAAGCCACGTCGGAACCCGTTAAGAAACATTAACTTCTGGGTCTCATTTATTACGCGATGATACGAGAATCCTATAGTGGGCCATTAGTGGGTTGAAGTCAAAAGAACTGAATTTTAACGAACTACCGCAAGTAACAGCTCAAGACTGTTCATCTCATTAGCGAAAGAAATTGAAATAACGAGTTTATTTTGCGGGACTTGTATCATCTCTGAATGGATGAAAGGAAAGATAAATGAAAATGTAATTATTCAAAAGGAAAAGTTTAAAGGTTGCATTAAAAGTTTTTAGCAAGCAACAGCATTTATTTTCCAATAAATAATATTAAATTTCTTTTTACTTTGAATGTTCATAATAATGACATTTCAAATTAATTATTAAATTAATGTATAGCGAAGAACGTTCTTAAAATCCAAATGTAACAAAGCACAGTATTTATTTTTCAGAGTAAATTTTTTTTAAGGATACTGTGTATGTATGTATGATCTTTTAACTACTTATAACATTTGTAAGCTTAATATAAGTTCACCTGTTCGTGTCATTTCAAAGGAAAGCTTAATATTTATTAACGTAAGGATGGGTATCCTTAAACATTCTAGACGTTATCCTTAAACGTTCACATTGATCACGACTGTCTTAACACAATTTTTATTCACAACTATAAAGTAACTTTCTAATGTAAACAAATTGCATGCACACCGCAACTTCAACCTGTCTTTTGAACTTTTCTCCCAGGTGCCATAAAAAGTAATTTCTCAAGACAAAAGGTACACTAGGCACCCTGACGGTAATTGCAAAGAAGGGTGACTAGAAAAAGGAGGCGGAACGAAAGATAATAAACCTACGTCAACGTTACAAACCCTTTTGTATTTACTGCTTACCCTAAGCAAACTGTCGTGATTGCTTCTACACTTTTATTGACGTGATTTACGTTGCGGTGAGTAATATATAACGTTGAAAGAAGTGGCAACTGTAATTTTTACTATCCAAGCGCTCCAAGGTAAGTTATTTACAGTCAAACCATTTGTATTGTGCTTCACCTATGCGCCCACAGTAATGTAATATAGTACAAGGCGATTTTTCTATTAATAATATAGTTACAAGCTTCAAACAGTAGGGAGCAACGTACAATATTACTAAGTCTACGATTTCAACGCACTTGGCAGGTTTTGCAAATCCAATGTAGCGCGAACGTCCGCTGAATTTACCAGGCCTTAATGGCCTGCTCATGCTCTTACTTTACAAATAAAAATGAGTAATGAGGTAAAATCGGTATTATAAATCATTTCGAATAACATTCTTTCCAAAAATATAATGTTTCTGCCCAATTTAGTGAATAAAAAGACTGCAAATGTTTATTTTAAGTCTAAATAACTATTCAATGTGACAATTGCTATAAAAAGGGATTTTATCGCGGTGATAAGATATTTAATTTCCTTTTCCCGGCAGTTTGATGACGCAGAAGATGACATCCATTTTCTTATAAAATTAAATTTGATATTTCTTTGTGACCCACTTGGATTTTTCTTGCTTAAAATGAGATGTTGTGATACTTTTCAACAATGCAATTGTGTTAGTATTTTGTTGTATTGTAGATTTTGTTGTGACTAGAAGAGAGTAATCTTTGTAATATCTTTAAGGTTTTGTTTTTGTCTATCTAATATTATGATTGGTGTAATTACGGTCATTGCATTAGAAACAGAATTTTGTAACATGAGCCAGAAGAACGAACATTTACCTACAACCGGATTTTTAATGGGAGATACTTGACTATTAAATTTCATACACATGCGAGTACGGTACTTAATATTTTTTATTGTAATGGCGAAATTGGACATATAAGTTATGGAATGGAAAATAGTGGGGTTGCTCATAAACATAGCAGAAAAGAAAAGAATGAAAGTACAGGCTCTAAGGCAATAATATTAAATAATACTGCGCTTAATAGATACACATAACAAACCATGCAAAATTATATAAGATGAGGAATTCCTAAAATCAATATTATTTCACATTCAAATACTCGTATTATTTATTTGACGTTAAATGAAGCATGTAATTCAGATGATTGCGGGCACTCTTGAGAACAAATAAAGGTATCTACATGAATGACGTGATATAACAGTTCGAATAAACAAAACAGTTATATAAAATTCCTTTGTATGTTAAATATTAGTTTGAAAACAGTCAACAGTATGGTAAGACAAAGGTCCAGGTGTCCATTTGTCGTAAATTGAATGGCAACAAATTGAAGTTGTCGGTCAACGCCCACTCAGAGCAAGATTGGTTTACGACTTCACCGCAGTAAACTATTAAATTATAAAGTCACTTTAACGTTAAACTAGTAGCTTGGTGGTCTAAACTTGGACTTAGTCTTAGTTATTTTTTCTTTTTTTTTAATTGCCTAAACTTAGGTTTAAACTTCTTGTACATATTGACTTTGGCTTCAGATATAAATGGCTTGGATGTTTTCGAAATTCAAAACTTTTGAATTTTTTTTGTTTACATTTGAAGTGGTCAATGAATTGAACGCCTATTGGGATATCTATATTTGTCAAGCAAAGTCGAGGCGTAATAGTTCTGTTGCATAATTTACAATGGCTCTTACAAGTTGACTTACTAAGTTTGGAAGATATATCACAGTTATCCGAAGTTCTTGTTAGCCGAGTCTCTGATCACAATCAGCAAGTTTGAATTGACAAGATCAGCAAATTGGACAGTCGCGAGCACTCTCTAATCTCAACATCTTCAATTATTGTGTCGACTGTACAGCAGAGTTATTATGATCTTGTTTATTTGTGAGCACAACATTTTATTACATAACAGAGTGAGTAAGACAGCATAATTTTATACAAGATTTCATATCTAAAATCAGCTAGTACCAAGATTTTTTTGGCAAAGAATTACCGTATTACCTATCATTACCACAGATCGTAACTGTCTATTGAGCTTGGGTCTTCACTCATAATAATAAAGGGTTGCGCTACGAAAGCCAAATGTGAATCGGTAAACTCCATAAACCTTGGAGAACTTTATAGAGAGCTTTCAGGTGTACTTACACTGTACGGTCCTCGCGATGTCTTCCTTTACTGAAAGTAGTGATTAGTGCTTACGTAATACTTACCTGCCTCAAAGTACTAGTTGAGTCTATTTAATTAAGTCCCAACTAAGTACAAAAAGCATAATTCAAAATGCCATGATTCTGTACTAAAAATAAGAAGCTTAACAAAGCGATGCATTTATCTTATAAGCATAAAACAGAAATCCTTTAGGGTTGTTTGATATACGAAGCAAAAAGGGGTTTGTTAGCCGGTAATTTTAGGTAACAAACCATCGCAACATCGTCCGTTTTAATGGATGTGTTTTTCACATTTCACTTTGGTTGGTTATAAACCTAATAACTGAACATCGGCTACAGTGACGTAGAAGCATTCCGAGCGGAAAATTCGATTAAAACGTTGTATATTCGTTCACTGGTATTAATAGAGCCATTATGTTCCCGTCTTTTCAACAACTTCAATTTGTTGTTTGTTTTCACCCGATTGCGCGTGGGGAGTATTGTTTTTCAAGCGTACGTATGTATGTATGTATGTCCTTTGTCACTGTCTAGAGGCTAAAGGGCTTAAGGAACTTAAACGAATGGGGTATAATTAGTCTTCACTGAGAAAGTGACATAGGCTATTAATTTTGTCAAAATAGCCCCCCAATTTTACGGTTTTTTATTTTTCTGGCATTGATTACTTATTAACTGACTACTTTGAAACTGGTAAAGGTACTGGTAACCTAAATTGAAGACTTCGACACGGTGAGAGGCATAATAGGGCTTAGACTACGAACTATTAATGGCTAAAAGACGACGCAAAATAATATTGTCATTATTACGAAAAACGGCACAAAGCACACAATATAAAAAGTCATCGAGGCACAATGGGGCACGTAAAATAGGAATACATTCATCGATATGTATGAAATTTCGAGGAAAAGCTTAGGCGAACCTATAAAGAGCGGATTGAAAGGATTTGAGAGTTAGTAGAGCAGAGTTACAAAGAGATGCAATTTGCATTACAATAAATTTATATTGGAAGGAAGAGGGGACCTCTGTTGCCTTCAGACCTGCATATTCAATCGCAGTAAATACTTGGTATAAGGGAAAAGTAGTAATGGAAATAACTTGTAGTAATATTAACATTGAGAAATATAAGCTTGCGTATTAAAATCTTTTGCCTTTCAATTTTAATAAACAATTTTTTTTGGGTGGTTCTGTACATTTTGATACTGCGTTGGTCTTTAAATGGAATGCAAAATTTACCCTAGTATTTTAAAATAATAAAATAATATGTTAAAATAAAGTTACATTGAAATTTAATGTCACTAGGGTTGATTGTATTTCAGTCCTTTATTAAAAAATGTAACTATGTTAAGATAATTTTCTTTTATTTAATGAGTTCTGTAACTTTTAGTAACCCTACGTACTGTCTTGAAAGATATCTTATATCCAATTAACATAGATTATCTATCGTTGCGTTACTCTATGGCACAACTGTTATGAATGACCAACTCGAAGCGTTGCCTAAAAGTCACATTACGAATGAAAAACCGCAGGATTGCCGTAATTGAAAATTCCCTGTGTAATATACGACTTGCAATTTCGGAGAAGCCCGCCGTCCTAGAGGGCGGCCATTTTTCTTTATGGTTAACGATATTATTTAACGCCACAAATTTTACCATTTTTCTTACGGTCTTCAGAACTGCCTGCAATTTCATTATGATAATCGCGCGTTACGTGGTTTCATCTTCGGGAAAGGTGTATGGGTGGGTATTCTGAATAAAAACGATCCTAAGTGCTACATAGACGGAAAATGTAAATCATAATGGTAATAATACTTTCTCTTCAATGCTGGGGAAGTATTAAATGAAATAATTTTATTATTAAATTTCGTAGTCACTATGCGTAAAAAGCTGCAGTTTATGTGATATAATAAACGTGTGGCTTCCATGCCGTCGTTGGAAGAGACTCGAATTCTTAGCTGAGGTACTAATAAGTGGAAGTTCTGTTTGTGACAGTTGGTAACAATCGCCAAAGACAGTCGACGTCAGGTGTTGTCTAAACTCAGAACTGACAAAGTTGAAATGACTTTGCAATCGTTTTTTCATGTTTCCTTAGTAAGCTTTACAAACTTCAAATAAAGCATGGATTTATAATATGTAATCTACATTATTACAGTTTTAAATTATCCAACATTTATTGAATCAAAACATATTAATCTTAAATCTTTACAAAGTATTAAAACATCAATACTTAAAGAAAAGTATACGGTAACGAAAACTTTCACTAAGTAAGGATTGGTTTCCTGCACAAGTTTCTTTCATTTTCCGCCTTTTGACTTTCCTTCCCCTTTCCTCTGTAAATGTTGGCTATTTCATTTTGTTTTATTTTTCTCCTTTTAAACTTGTTATATAATCTGGAAAAAGAATTCTCGCGAAATTTTTACGCAGGTACTTTTTATTTAAGTTAAATTATAATACACGTGTGTTTTGGTAATAATATGTAGATACTCCTTAATATTGTGTAATCTATTTATGGATTAATAATTATATAACGAGCATTAACGGCTTAGATCTAAACATTACATAATTATAATTTATGGAATCAATCAGGTAAAAATTTGCGCCAATAGGGGATACTAATTTTATCATTACCCAATTAATTTGAAAATTGATTTGTCAACAAGAATTGACTATAATTATGTAACCAGTTCTGCTTATAATCTGTATAAAATCAGGCCCGAAGAGTCCAGTAACCACGTTCATGGATATAAAATCATGAAAATGCAATAAATGCGCACAGAATGTAGTGAATCGTAAAATTTAACGCTACAGAAATTAACTTAATGGAAGTCGAAATTGCTCGTTTTACAGTCATGCTGCCCTGGTACGGTTTCTTTACTTGCATACCTATGTTCGTATGATTAAAACATTTGTAAAGGCGAATTGAAAGCATTTAGAGCTCAAATAAGAAGCTGTATTTATTGAAACTCTTTAGTAGTAGTAGTGATATGTCCTTCTAGCTTAACTTTCCTCATTACTGAGAGGCGTGGTTCTCTATCGTTAGATATCTTGACAGTGTATCGTCATTTGTTTCTTTCTATGGCGGAATGTAATGATTCGTGAAGTTTGGTAATTAATGCATGTATGATACTTTATCGTTTTATCTAGTTGGACCTCAGCCCCTTGTCCGTTTATTATCAATCGTCAGAGTAACCATTGATTGTTCTAGATAATAAAAGTAGCCGTTTTTAAGGCTCAACATCTCAAAGTCACCCGTAAAACTGCCTAATGCCTATAATCTAGAATGGAATCCAAAGCAGTGGCAAGCAGTTGCCCAGCCAAATTTCGACTGCACCTAAAAATAGGGTTTGCGCACACTACACCAACTTGACACCGTATATTTTTTCTTTCCCGGTAAAAACAAACTGATTTCCGAGTTTCAAGGGTCTGTCATTAAGAAGCTAATTACAAAATTGAGCTGCTATACCTTAAATAATATGACAAGGAGGCAAAAATAAACCATAATTAAGTCGAACGAAACTCCTGAAAGAAAGAGAAAAAGTACTGCTAATTAAAGCGAGAAACCTCTGAAAAATGCCTGTGTTTTTAATTATAACAGTTTGCGTTCAAGCACCTCTTGAAGCAATAAAACTGGCTTAATTTCTATTGTTGTTATTAACTTTGAGGATGGTCGGAAGAAAATTCTAATTAGGTTTCCGGTATCTTCCGCGTACAACTCAGACCTCAATAAACCTATTTAATGGTATAAAAGATTATTTAAATGCTTGTATTAATATTAGCTTTGGGATAGTTGGGGATTAGGTGGCTTTATAGATTACATTATCTATGGGGATATGTCTGAATGTAGAAATAATCTCACTACTTTTTAATAAGAATATGCTTTAAAACTGCCTCTACTATCGGAAATATAAAAAAATATTTACACGCAGCGCACGCGCAGTTAAGTTACACTGATATTTAGATTTAAGTATATTAGTTGGCAACGGGCTGAAAATTTCCTTTTCCTAATCTCCTTAGGATTTATCTCTATCGCTCTCCTATTTATGATATGGAGCATAAAGGATTCGATTTTGGACCATGATCGAGTTAGTCAAGAAATAAGCTAATAGATCACCTCATAAAATAGTAAATCGTCACCTATAGAATTTCAATGTCAAAATGATCATTGCCCTGCTACAAATAAATAAATAAATTAATATAGTTTTTGCTCACTGCGTTTCCAATACTGCAACTGAAACACGTAAAACGTTTCATGGATGATTCTGGAGGCGTAGATAGCTATAGCTAGCTAGCTAGCTATAGAAAAAAGCTTTACTAAAGCACATACCATGTCGATTAAGCGGGGATTTATTTTATATATTTGTGGATATACTCGTAATTATATTGTTTCGTAACTTGAATAATGTAATTTAAAGTACCCAAAAGAGTAATTGCTAAGAACACTTACAGAATCCAAATCTCAGTCGGTTTTTAAATCATCTATCGCAGATCAAAGATAGTTTATTAAGAATATATTTCAGTCATAGCATATTTTATTGTACGAGGCTTACGGAACTGCCTTTGAACTAGGTTTATGCCTTTCTTCGCTCCAAACACCTTCCTTATTCCAATCTATTCGATCTTAGAGACCGCCTTTTCCGTGTCTTCTTCAAATCACTACTGACTCGAACCCCTTTCAAAAGTTCCCACTTTATAATATGCATCGGGAACGTTAGTTAAGCCTTTTATTGAAATTCACCTTTGAAAGCAGATTCGCTCGTTCCTTTATTACTTTTCTGTTATAAGAATTTCGTTACTGATCCTGAACTTTGAGCGTGACTTCGTGGATTGCGAGTTATACGAATACTTTCTTTCTAACAACTTATTGAAAGTAACATATTCTAGTTTTCATAATTTACTCTTTTTCTTTCCACTTTATTATTTTATGTAAAGGATCATAATTTAGTTTATATTGCTTCTTAATATAGTCAAACTTACAACAATGATTGACTCACATCGACAATCAAGTCTACCTTCCTAATTGGAATAGGGCGGGATGAAAATCTACCTAATATACCTAATACATTTGATTTATAAAATGTTTGTGGCTAAAACATACAATAACTCTGATTTCTCGGCAATACACTTATTTTAATCTCACTACCAGTAAAAGTCAGTAAGAAAATTTACATCTGTGAAGCTTTACTAGTGAAAGTCCAAAAGGTGATAAGTTTTTGCGAGAACTTACTGTCCTGTCAAGTTGTTTCATTAAGAGTTCGATTTTTCGCAACAAGTTGCTACGATAATACAAGGTATCTTCTTATAATAGTTTGTCTTACATCTTGTTTTCATTTAAGTATATTGTTTCTGTCTTGCCCTGAGCACCGTAAATTAATTTTATAGAACTTAAGTAGGTACATAAAATTTCGTGGGGAATAAATTTATTAAGTAAATATGAAATGAAATACTTTTCCATTGAATTAACCGACAAACAGAGACAATTCACAAAATAAAAAGTGATCAATATCGGCCATAGACTTAGGTCTTAATTAATGTAAAACCAAAGTCCTCACTCAATAGTTATTAGCAGAGGAAGAAAATGAGAACAGAAAGTGGGTACTTAATGTCTCTTACCTCCAGCCTAAAAGCGAATACTTATTTCCCAACTGTTTCAAGCAACATTTATCTTAAAAAGCTATCAGAGCAGTAAACAGAGTCCAAAGAAAATTAAGTCCTTGATCAGATTGCCATCTGAAGTAATTAGTCTCGACCAGTTATAAATTCCCTTCGTTAAGTAGTCTCATTAGGTACTTAGAAACAAATTTCGACATTGAACGGTAGTGTTTATAAACCGTGTTTAATTTATGATCGGAATTAGACTAATCCAGGGCGGAGTGAATGGCCTGTCACGATTCTAGGACCCACGCAATTTTGTCAAAATGCGTGACGGAATGACATAATTAATTATGGTCTACTTGCTTTGCGTAGGTACAGTCACGAACATAAATATCTGACCTCTCCTGAAAACCCATTTCCCGGTGTCCGATTGAGCTGAAATCTTGGATGTATATAAAATAATGGAATGACATTACAATATTATTATGAAATTAAGCTGATCTGATAATGGAGATGGAAAGTGGCCATAGGAACTCTGTAAGTAAACCAAACAACGCCATCAAAATTGGACTCGTTGGATTAATTGTAACAAGGAAACTACATATGTCTAAATTACATTCAGATCTTGTTGATACAGTTGGAAGGTCTTTTGACCTTCTGAAAACTGTACAGTCGGCAGGAGTTCCTTCAATCAGGAGACCTTCCAAAAACACTACATTTATGCTCGTGACAGTACCTTGGTACATTATAACCTTGTCAATTCAACCTCTGCTGAATTTCAGCTCTAACTTTAACTTAAAACTTAGGGTATCTAGTCGTTTATGTCTAAAACACTAACACTTAATTCGAGAAACGTAACTTAAGTCAAAGTACGAATTGTAAATACATTGAACCAAGTCGTACATTGGGCACCATCCATACATTGGGATATCTTTATGAGGGTAGCTTCTGAAACAATTCCACTAAATATTCAACCGCAAGCTAACAACGTGAGATTTTGTCGTAGCTGGCAAAAACTAATCTTATTTATGGTTTAAAGTTTCATGAACGAGATAATAGAGGCGCGCGCAATATGCTTCTATTGTTGGTGACGATATTTATCGATCTATATGCTTTCAAAGCATACAAACTGTAAAGTTTATTATGTTTTAAAATGAGTTAGACAATGACTTAGCATTATTTTAAATCCTCGATATAAAAATGGAAGTGTTGTAAGCATGACACACATAAGCCCTTTCTGAAGCGGGCAAGATACAGTCAATGCCCAAGAAAAGGTCAGGAAGGTAAGAAAAGGTTAGGTGAGTTAAGGAAAGATTAGGTTATAGATGGGTTGGTCTAAACCTAAATAAATAGTCTATAGATATTTTTTTGTAAATGATATTTTTTTTCTCTGGCAGCTTAAATTTTCTCAAATGCTTTTTTTATGCACGTTTACTTAACCGTTACTCCCATGAGGTCGTTTTAAAGCATGTATTAGCTTTACCAATAGTTGGATTCACTACCATCGTATTTGTATATACAAATATATTCTTTTGTTATAAAACTTGTTCGCTATGAAACCTATTTTAAAGAATATGTAACCTACTAGAGTACCTGTCTAAAATAAGAAACCTTGGAAGACTAGTAACATTCATAAAGCACTCTATGAAGATTAAACTAGACTTAAAAGTAACTTCCACGACCAAGATGGATTTCCACAGCATTGTTTTCATTGCAAAAAGTTTCACGCGCTACTCATAAATCATACTTTATCGCTGTTTTAACACTTAGGCTCAGACCGAGGGTGCTAATTTTGTAACTGGCATTTATACCTTCCATACCTTTAATAAAAGGTCACTAGGTAGGTCTAACAACAATCGATTTAGATGGAAAAATGACTGCATTGCATACATACAATACACCTGAATATAAATTAGCTTAGAGCGTTCCGGAACAAATTATTACTTGAAGGGCGTAATCAGTATGTGTATTAAATAACAATATGTACCTACTGTTTATAGAAAGACCTTTGGTGAAGGTTAATGATAGTATTTTCAATTGTTAAGTAACACTTTTTAGTTATCGTTTAATAAACATTCGTGTATACAAAAATAAGGTATAATTTAAGGCAAATGTTTCGGTTATTTACTATTTGTACTTATTTGTTTATTTCTACTTCTTTGAGTTGATAATACTCGTAGTTGAAATACTTTTAGAAAAGAAATATTCTATGAACTAAACGTAGAAAAATGTGAAGCAAGTTTATAAAAATAATAGATTTCAGGAATAAATTCTATTTTCTTCATTCTGCTTCTAATGCTTACTTGTGACATAGACATATTTTTTTCATATAAGATTCAACATAAATGGTATGACATGATATTAAAATCCATAGACTTTCATGTTTATTCAGTGTATAAATCAAATAATACTAAACTTCAGATTCAGTAAAACGGTGCTATGAATAACAATAAACTTCAAAAACGCGATTCGTATGAAACGCTGTAAGCTATATCTTGGCTTGCAGTCAACAAGTCAGTGTAGTTTGAAGTGGAAAGCGTGACGAATGCAAGAATTCCTCGAGATTCATGTGACGTCCGAAATTGTAAGAAGTTATATTATTTCCAGTTCTTTACCCCGAGTGGTTCATACAAAGTTACGGATGAAACAACAAGAGTTGGGAATGATTTGAATAATGCAAGCAAAGTGCATCTAGTGCAACCTAGCATAGGTGTTGAAAACAAAGTTTGTCCTGGGATTGTATCTGGAACTTATTTCTCTATACAGAATGTAAACGTAGCTGTGGAGGAATAGATAGATATTTCTGAAAACAGAAGACGATAAATCGAAACAACTTACAACATCTATGAACAAGCTTGACACTAAGCAATGATAGTGTAAACAATAATGATTTTAAATGGATTTTTGATAATTAATTTTCAATATATTTGATTCTAAGTAGTGATAGTTTAGTAAGCTTATTAGTTTGAGAGCTAATCTCTCAAACGGGAGTTCTCGAGTTCGAACCTGGTACTGCTAATTTTCAATTAAGGTCTGCCAATTCACACTTCGACAGCGTAGCATACTATGGCTTTAAACTCCGACCCTTTACACCATCGTCGCACTCAATATTATTTTAATTATTCTCGACATTACTAAAACTACTTGCAGCTGGTACCTAATTAGATGCTGCCGCTGCATGAATTGTACTATTGACTTTTTTAAATCAAAGCGGATCTTTGTCAGAATTATAATTGTTTAGTACTACATTCTCGTTAGTAAGTTATTACTTGGTTGTCTAAAATACTGCAATGACATTATAATGCGATTGTTATTTGAAACAGCTATTATTTACTACTCAAACCAGATCTTCTAGTGTAACAGCCCAATTGGCTGACAATTGTTTGATTTATGCTTTCAAAATCAAAGTTATTTATGCTGTTATTTGGCCTTGTAACAAATCTTTTGTCACGTTTGCTATATGTGTATTGTTGCTAGTTAAATTCCCATACATATTACGTTTTTGTTGATTCGATTAGTCGTAAGTGTTTTTACTAATTGAGTAATCTTTCGATTGATTTTGTCTTTATGAATGGCTTAATAACACAATGCTATTGTATGGTAAGTGGCTTTAAGCGCACGGTTACTGCAAAGGGGATTTGAACTAAGCATTGCGTATTGATGGGTAAGTCGTAGTTTAAGTGATATGATCGGTTCAAATACGTTATGACTTTATCTTTAAAGATACTAAAGCTAAAAGACCTTTTTCCATGACATATAATAGGTATTTCTAGTTTAAAGTCCTGTTTAAGGTTGTGGTTGATTTGTAAACCTATAAGGAATAAAAGAACATAATGCCTCCAAACTTCAAACTTGATTTAAATTTATATCTCCTGTTAATCAGCATAGAAGTCGTGTTGGGGTAGTTAAAGGGATTCAGCATTTTTTCCTATGGGCTGTTTTAATTTACCCTGTTATCCAAACCAATTTACCTCAAATTTGTAATTAAATTATCTAAGTAAATGAGTTAGAAAGAATTTAGTGTAGACAGACACACATAAAGATATTGTATTGTTTTATACATATAATTTATCTGTTAAACCGTCATCGCTAACCTACGTAGATGAAGGGGTGTTTATAAACAAGTCCAATCGAGTTAGAAGATCCTTTGTCCCCAGGTGTAGACTATCGAGTCAATTTGAAAATCAATTTGCAGTTTCGAGTTTCATTTGTTTTAAAATAATGCAGAGGTAACGGGTAGAAGTGGAACTTTTTAATATTATCTTTTATTATATCGTAAAGTTGCAATATTTGTTAAGATATTTCAGTTTTTATGTTTACACCGTTTTATGAGCACGCACACTTATACTAGAATTTAGTTTTTTTAGTGAGATGATATACACAAATGACATTTTTATGAACAATAATAAAAAGCTGTATTAACGTTTTACAGGTGCTGCATGCCAGACTCCGTAATTTCAGAGTGTAAGTATTTACGTTTTTACTTAAATTTGTTTTAAAAAAGTACGATAAAATTGACTTAACACAAAGGAAGAGATTCTCAATTCGACCGTATTTTTTATAGTATAAAAATCTTTTTCTTCTTACCCTCAGACCAAAAAGTATATAGACTCAGTATTCAGAACAAATAAGTTTTTTTTTCTTTTTTTACGATCTGTACGTTACAGAGCACTGGATGTCAAACAATGTATTGGGAAACGTTATAGTTTGTTATTTACGTTGCAATTTTTTCGACTACGCTTTTTTCTTCCGAATACTGAGTCTATATATTTGTTGGCCTGAGTATCGTTGAAAGGTAGCAAATATTCCACTTAAGAATGTCAGATAAGTTGCAAACGGAAGGCTAGTGTAGCCATACGTAGGCCACGCACTTAAAAGATTTAATCGTTTATTTAATTAAACGTGTGCAGTGATTAGTATCGCGTCAATTAGGCAAGCGATTGGATTTTTAAATGGCGTGTTGAGGAAATTGTACTACTATAATGATACTATCTAAATCTGATATTAGCTATATGTATGACAATAACAAACAAGATTGTAAAAAGTATATTATCAAATATTTATTTATCGGTAGACGAAACAACAATAAAAAAAGAAAAAGTAAATATTGTTGTATTAGCAACTCCATGTTTTAGCAAAACTAACCAGTCGTGCCCGGGAGCTTGAACTAAGAGCTAGATCGAGAGCAAGAGTATTCTTTTTTTTAATTTTAGAGTAAACAAAAACTCTTCTTCATTTCTTTTTTTCTTCTTCTTCTCTCTCTTTTTCTCTCTTAGCAACCGTTTGCGCGCTCCAGTGCCGTTTACACTAAGCGAGTAATAATTCTTAGAATATTCGATAGAAGCTCTCTGAACGCAGATAGAATACGAGTAAGTGGTTACACTAAAAGAATTTAATCAAATGAGAATAGAATGACACAAGTCAGGTTCAAATCAAACTTCTAGGAATTGTTGCCCAATCGACCGGCAAATTGGTTGGGCTCCTCACCTCACCTGGCACTAACCCGTTATCTGCGACCCAGGGTCGTTCGGACCAGTGCCAACGTGAACTTCAATGCTTTGCAGACCAATGTACCGTGTTTTCTTAATAGCCTGCGTACTTTCCTCATTCCATTACATCATCTGTAACAGAAAAGTGTCCGTCCTTTTAGTAGTAAAAGGAGTTATTGCAGTCGTTAGTCAGTCTTAACCAATCCCTGATGGGAACTTATTTTAATTTGGACACAAAGCTAATTAACCAAAGATTTGTTACCTTTTGCAAGTTTTCATATCTTCATACCACTTGGATAAAGGCTCGGATACGTAGTAATTGGTAGAGGATGTCATAAGTGATCTAACTGGTAACCTTAGATATATCAGAAGTGGGATAGGTCTGGTAATCCAAATCCTCCCACTTGTTGTGGTGGATCAGAAATGGGATGTCAATGTCAACTACTCTTTCGTATAAAGGGTTACACTGTCAACGTTCATTTGTTTATTTTTTTACCTGTACATGCCTTGTTTGTCAATGTTGTCCCCACTGTTGAACAAGCCGGTAAGCCTGAACATTATTCCGATTGTTACGTCCGTTCGAAGCAATGCATATGAATGTTTATGTGCCAATACGAGTCGAGTTGCTCCATAAACTAAAATTTACTAGTCGAATAGACTTTTTCTCGTTTTTATCGTCGCAGTCTATTTTCATCGATGCTCGTAAAGAAGTCAGTGATATATCGTTAGAAAAGCCAGAAGGGATATTCGCCGGCTTTTTATATTGCATCAGATCGGGTTTGTTACAAATGTTTTAAATGGATGCCACTGATTTGATTCCGTTTAGGTTCGTTTTATCTGATTTAGGATATTTCAATTCATGGATATAATTATAATGCTTTAAAATAAAAAAGAAAAGGCTGATGGATGATGTAAGAAAATCAGGGTACTACATAATGGTATCAACGATTTTTTTATATTTCAAAACTTAAGGATCATCACCTGTCCAGAAGTGATTTAAAAAAACGTCTAATTATTAATTAGTACATATCACAAATAAGCACTTTATTCTTGAAACCTGCCCTGAAAAGCCTAGCTTTACAGATAGTATAAAACCTAACATTACACAAAACCTCATTAGGCATCTGGTTTATTTACTGTAAGTTTCAGTGCGCGAAACATAATACGTTATTTGGATAAAGTCCCTTACCCCTGTCATTTGATTTATTACCCACAGAAGTTATACTTATGATTAAACTCGCGGGGAGCAGCAAGATACGTTAGATTTCCTTCGGGAGCGGGTTCAGTCGAGCTCCGACATATGACCGCGGTAAATAGGAACATACGAGTATATGGATTGCTTTCCACTATGTCTAGAAATATCCTTTATATAATTTGATTTGGATAGGATAAACATCGCTAGGGAGTTAAATCTTCCTATTATGTTTTCACAATGCCCTTTAGAGTATAAGGTATCTTGAACATGTTTTTTTCTTTGTGAATAAAAGTACAGTCAAAAGCTTTTTATGACCTGGGAAATGTAGTCGTTAATACGTTAAAACGATGCATATTTCATTTGGGACACTATTTTTGTATTCATAAAATAGAGAGTAACCCTATATTGTGAAGCAGCAATATTTTCAAATGTGTCCGTTCAACATTTGATAACTTGTACTCGTAAGTCAATATTGCTGATATAAGTAAACGTTGCTCAATATCTTTAAAAACAAATAATAAATAACGGAAATATTAATGAAAATATAACTGATATTTATTGCTTAATGTTAAGTTTTACAACGGGCTGAAGGTTGTGGACATGTTGAGAAACACAATAAATGGCAACAAGTGGACTCAAAAGTTATGAAATGTTGTCATGTTGCAAAAAGTTGCTCAAAAAAAATTACAGCGGTGTGGATGCATTGTAAGTGAGCAGTTTTTAGTCTAGTGTATGTTTGATAGGGTCATTAGCCTTAAACTGACTGCAACTACAAAACCTCTTTAACTTCATAAACTAGTTGTCAAAATTTCTACGTGTCCAAGTTTTAATGCAAGACTATATTTAATTTCTGAATGTAGAAGTTATAAATCTTTGAAATATGGCTGCACATTTGTTAATGACGATGTCCCAAAAATTTACAACATTTATCAACAGAAAAATCAAATATCTAAATGAAAACTCTTAAGTGTTCCTCAAATATACTTTTACAATGAATCTAATAACACACTAGATTAATTAATTAATTAACACACTAGATTAATAACACACAAATAAAATCATGCTGAGTTAAATAGGCCTATGGTTTTTAATAAAACTAAAGTATTTTAAAAATAAACAGGTACGCATTTTTAAAAGGCTGCTGTAAAAATTTGCTATTATTTTTCTAATAGCTTTAAACTGAACGTAAAAGTGGGTACAATACACCTGTGACTGGGTGCCTTATCGTATGATTGATTGTGACAAAGTGGCCCCAAGCCCAAGGCACATTTCCACTCGCCCCGATTGAAGATCCCGTCCGAGATATACAAAATTAATTGCATAGCGTTTTTTAATTTCCTGGGCATGGTTAGTATGCTCTAATTTTGTTATTTTGGCTTCTACCTATTAGTTGAACGGTGCAGAGCACGGGTTTATTAAAAAACTGCTTGTCATTTTTAATGTTTCTTTTAAAGACAGTGTACAAGAATTTTTTTATTTTGGATGTGTGGAAGGCTTATCTTCTTGCTAACTTAACTGTTGTGAAATTAAAATAGTAATTAAAGATTTTAGGCATGGCTTAACGACTGCTATCAAACGATATAAGCGCATAAAAAAACGCCCAGGGGTCCTAACATTCGATTCTGACTCTTGTATGTAGCTTGAGATGCACGAAAGTGAGAAAGAGCGTGGTTTTGAAAAAAATATTTCATTGAATTTCGTTTCCAGTTATTCACGAAGGAAAAAAGCAAGCAGTAGGATACATTTTGAACACAAAATCTTGCCCTAAACAAATTCTATTGGGTACTTAAAGATTTTAATAGAATGAAAACCAAAGTAATTTTATCTTAATTTACTTAAGGATTTTGGATTATTTACGGTGGATACCATATTTAGGTATACTTAACTTTGATGGATTAAAACAAAGTGCCCCGCTAGATAGTTGCCACGATTGAAGATCAGAAACTGGATAAGCATAATAAATTGCAATTAATTTCATGTCGTTATTACTCAGGCACGTTAACCTCTATGAGTATTACTTGGCCCATTCTTCATTCTAAGGGTCTGACGTCAAAACGTAATTACACAATGAAACATTAGTCATATATTAAATATTCCAGCAATCCAGTGATTTTTCTTATAATAAACCTTGCATGACAGGATACGAAAGAAAGGAAAAACAAATCCGGGGAATTAAACGGAAAGCAATTAAAATTACTTACATTGTCTACATAAACTGATAAAAGAGGACTAAATGTTTATAAAGAACTATAAGTTAAATAATATACGGAACTAGAGAACCCGAAAGACATTGTTCTGCCACAAATTTTGTCTCTGTTAGTTTGGTTGATACCTTAGTTTTCCACATCAGGTACTCCTGACTTTGAATTTTCATGTACCTCAAGTAAATCCTCATTTAATCGGAGAACTTTTACTATGGCGGCCGGCGTTACAATATTCCTAATAGTTTGACATGTCCCTTGAAGTATCTCGACATCAGCACCACCTGCCGGGTCTAACTGTGGCTCGAAACCATACTTGGTACCTCTAAAATACCTCATGAAAAATTTATTAATATTACTTCAGCCGTTTAAAAGGAATTTAGTGACAAACACACTTACGCTGTATTTTTTATATATTAAGATTATCATCGTTTTCTTTACCTTGAATTACTTTTGGTAAAAGGAGCCTGATAATAAATTAATATCTGTTAACTTTTGACGTGAATACTCAGTGCTCGCGTTACTCCTAGATACCTAAGTTTCTCACGTTATTCAAAGCTGCAGGAAAGATACTGCTACTCCGAGCAATTCATGCTCTAAATATCATGAATACGCTTTCATGTGTCTAAATAAAAGGAAAGTTTACTGAGGATACGGTAAAGGAACATTCATGTTTGAGAGGAAAGCTCTCGTAACATGACGCGAAATTCTAAATAATAACATCTGTAACACAAGTGTACTTAAGTTTGCTTCACTAGCGGCCATTAAAAAGTTTCTATAACATTTATTACGAGCTGTTACGCCTTTCCACCATTGAATTTTTAATAGTCTCCAGCGAGCCAATGGTACCAGTAGTCAACTAGTACATAAATGTTAATGTTTGTGCAGTTAAGTACTAAGAAGTTTCTGCTGTAAGAAATTAAAAGAACATCGGGTTTGAATGGCTCGAGAAAACAATTAGCGAGGGCATAAAATGTATTAAGACTTTTAATATGGCGTACCGACTTTAATACCTGTAATCATTATAGCTTAATTGTATTTATACATATAACCTGTTTCATGTCTTTTCATTATGATTAGGAAAGGACCACTTATATTTCAATGAAAATTTTGTTATAAAATCTAGAAATATTATTTGTATTATTTAAAGAATTATGTACATACTTGAGCTTTTTACCCGATTGTTCAAGAAAGTTAAATGATTTTCGTATGTAGGTAGGTATGTATAGTCGGAATTTTAATTCGATTCCAGATTTGACAATTTCAGTGTTGCAACGAAATGACAAGTAATAAATAGTGACGTTGCGAAATTGAAATATTTCCGAATCGATTCCATTCGTTTAGTATCTAAACAACTACTACTTTAAGCATAACTACTCGTAAGTATTACCAGTAATCTAAATATTTTTGAATTGATTAATTTAAGTATGTCAATTAATTAAAAATCTGAGTTTTCTTTAATAACTGTGTGTGAAATTAATAAAAAAATGTGATGTTGAAGGAACATGAGAAATGAAACAATAATAAAACATGTTGGCCCTAAGTGACAGCGCCCTCCGCTCTCTTTCAATATTCTCATCATCTTTAAGGTCGGGAGTCAATATATAGTTATGTATTTATTTAAATAAATATCGATCATTTATTCTATATTCGGCGCACGAACATTATAATTTAATTACATAATTACTTTTAAACATTAATTACATAAACATAATAATCGCGATTATTCACCGATTGTTGTGTTCATCACTATTGGGTTATATGTGGTATCATTATTTTACAAAATGACGTTAGCTCTTGTCAAATGTGGAATCGAATTATAATTCCGTGTATATGTATTTTTGAGTTTTGTAAGTATTGTATTTTATGTACTTGTGAAAATACGTCTTTATAGCAGCATAGCTCTAATGTAATTATTATTTTTAATTCAATATTATTGTGCTTGAAATTTGACAAAACCAATAAAAGATTGCTATAAAATAAAAATAACTGTTTACACAAAATACTAAATTGCTAATTTTATTTCGATTAATACACAACCTTACATTGAAACTTTTGTATCGATCACTGTGATCTCTAATCATGATTATATTATTGAAAAAGATCATTACTAGGGATAAGGCCATATTGGTAAAGGTCAATGATGTTTTTGTCGACAGTAAAATTGATGCTGATTGCCAGTAATATACCTACCTACCCTGATAATCTTGATCTAAGCTTCAGAATCTACAATGTTGTACAAGCATACAAACTTTAACTATGCTATATCTTTAATTCGGGGGTTACTGCAAAATTGTAAGAAGGGTTCGAAAGTGATAATCATCTTAATATATAAAAAA
>LGAG01000158.1:26767-58975 GCA_001278395.1 Lerema accius
AATCTTCAATTTGTTGGTTGCTACTTAATTTTTATGAAGGGTTCTAAAGTACCTAATAATAATTTTAATATATACAAAAGCGTACGTGTGTTTGTCATTGAATTACTCCAAAAAGGCTGGACTAATTTAATTTAAATTTTGTAAGATATTTTAGAGGAATCGAGTATGGTTTCGAGCCACAGTAGAACCCGGCAGGTGGTGCTGTTGTTGAGATACTTCAAGGGTCTAGCCAAACTATTAGTGATTGAAATATTACCATATCAATAATTCTTTGTTATGATGAGCATTTACTAGAAATGCATGAAAATTGAAGGTCGGGAGTAACGGATGTGAAAATGTATGACAGAACAACACCCGGTATTGAAGTATTAATATATGAATTTATTTTCCCCGGAGTATCCTTGGTCCCCCTTACTCTGCTCAGTGTTAACTATGCCGTTGTGTTATAATTATGACTAACGATTATGTTTATTAGTATCACGTGCTACGTCAACAGCCCAATGTATTCATAAGGGTAACGAAATGATCGAAGTATAACTTATTCATGGATACTACACTGAATCGACAATAAACCTCAAACCTCCCTCAGGTGTAGTTGCAAAGGACCTCTCTAAACTATTTCTTACCGTTATTAACCTTACAATGTCTGTTCTCAACCCATAAAGTGTTAGTATACGAGTCATTGAACGCGTTGTTCAAGACGATTACATTAACTGCAAGCTACAATGTTTCTGGCTCTATAATCTAGTTGTAATTAAATTTTACGCTTTACCAGCTACGTAATGTCACTTAGATACACTTAATATTATCCGCTTCGATTGAGTCGTTACAGGAGGTAAATATGGAGAGGTGTCTACATAATTTGCGCATGTTAAGGCTTGAGTAAGGTTTGTATTATCAATATTATTAGTAAGATTTATCTTAATATTTCTATATTAATGCGAAGTTCGCTTGGGTAGCGACCACTCTCTTGTGTGAGTTAGCCGCCAAACGACTCGTGATCCGGCTGGGGGGTTTAAGTGCCAGAGTACACTTATACAAGAGACGTTCATCTCACCCTATAGATAGTAACACATATTTTGACCAACTTTGAGGGGGACAAATACTAACGATTATTAACTGGACTACGAATATTTAGTAACAGGACAAATCCATTTGGCCACTAAGAATTATGAAGAACGGTCATCCAACTGTAAACAATATTTGAAATACCTAAACTCGTTCAATCATCTAATACAATTATTTGAGCACTACAAGCACTTGAAATAGTGAAGTATTCAGCTACATCTTGAAAGCTACGTTAAAATTGAACGTGTAAAAATTTTCGTCTGTTATGAAGCCACTGTAGCTATTTGGAATAGAAAGGAAACTCGAGTAGACATTTCTCAGTCTAATTCAATTTCGTCCCATTCCACTTAAAAGTTATGACATCGCCTATTCCTTCTGAATTCGATCTTAAGTAATATCAGCTGGTATTTGGGACCGGTGAGATGTGGAATCCAAGTAACTAGCCGACGGCAGGTTATCAGAAACTTCGCAAAATATCGCCCGTTGAGTAAGTTTGCGTCTACCTTCCCGAAGCAGAGTTTTGGACTATATGGCTGGGGAATATGAGGGAAGCGAGTTTTACGAAGTGAGAAGTTACAGTGTCGAACGTTACCGTATCTTGTGTTCGGGAAATTTAATTTTGTTGAAGTTATGGCTTTGTATTAGGAACATTTCAAGATCGTATTCCTTGTTCTTTTTGGTACCTACGTTCTGTTGATTACGTAATAGATAATATTTTTAGAAAGGGGAGTTTATCTAATTAATTGGTAACTTATCGGCACCTGTCAACTTATTGTGTTACTTACAAAAAATTATAAATTATGGCGTTTATTTGCAAAATTTTTAATTAATATGATTTTACATAAATTAAGTGCAGATTATTGGACTAAAATATGAATTTCAAAATTGATGTGAATTTTTTTTGTATTTATTGTATCGTTGCTCTATAATATCCAATGACTATTTATTTATCTTGCAATCAATTATATACCCTTTTAAAATATTCAGAATCAAATCACCTCTCAAATGCGCGCACAAATTAATCACGATAGTCAATAATTTATTTATAAGGCTACTGGCTTTTAAGTTATTACAATATACCCGTGATACACTGAATGCTCTGCGTTTCCCAGTGACACATTAATTTTAAACTGTCAATATATAGCGTATTCGGTGTCACTTTGATCTCGATACTGAGTATCTATCCTTCTACTTCCTACGCTTGCCAAACTGAATTAAGCACTATACGCACTATTTGTTCGTAAAATATTAGGAATATTACGTGTAGTATCCTTCGAGTACCATAGGTCATCTTTGCGTTCAAGTTTACATTCGTTAATTGCCTCTAGCTTACCTTTCCATCTTTCATAGTTCGTCTCGCCTTATTAGACTGATTTAGCTATCATCATTCGTTCTAATCTTTATCGGATTGTGCCATAATTATGGAGTGTAAAATACATAATTATTACTGCTTTGAGTATTATGTCAAAGTACCTTCTAAATTTTCACATTATGATTACAAAATTCACTAACCCCCCTTTCTAAGTGTCAAAGGTCAAAAGAGTCTCGTATTTAGATGAAGCAATTGCCTCTTTTAACTTCGCTAAGATTATAGAAAGTTTCATTCTGGTAAGCAATTACCACAGATTCTTTGAAATAGCTTAAGCAATGTGGTTATTTATTTCTTTTCTAGCGCATTGGAAAGGTTGAAATGCTTCCAGTAAGCACTAGCAGTTGTAATTTTCGTTTGTATCCATCATTACACTAAGGCGGTTCTAATCACGCACAAGGTGGATCGTGCGTAAGATGCTTTACGTATCCGTTCCTTCGTTTGCCAAATTCAAAATTACGTGAACGCACCACCAAAGTTAGTTTGCTACGAGCCATTTCGTGTCTAGAATGGCTCATGGCGTGGGAGCTATAATTCATCGCATACACGAACTACCATATCTAACTACATTTCTCAAAGCTATCAAACTTTGCTAGTAGACAATCCAATCGCAAAGTGAGTTTAAGAGCGACTTTTGCATGCAAACTTTGTCTACAGATTGTTCGTGTGATGTCAAAGTGATCCGGGCAATAGAACCAATTAATTGGTTTTGTGAAGTTAGTGTTTGATTTATAAGATAACGTCGATTAACTTACTAAGGTCTGGTAGAGATTTCTTGAATCAATAACTAACTAGAGAGCACACTAAAAGGTATTGGATTTTTTCCTTTTCTGTCAATGTTGGGAAAGCCCATATTTGGACATAAGACTGATGTTACAGACCAGTAAGCTCGATTAAATGTGTCCAATTGTCACATTAACGGATACATTGAAAAAGAAAACTATGACAATCTTATCATTAGAAGTTGTCTAACTGGAAAAAAACAGCATACATATTTTCGTCTCCGCTTCAGTACAATTATTTCAACTTTCCTAACAAAAACAAATCTTCACTTTAAGCTATACTTTTATTCATACAATTTCAATCGTAGCAATTTAGCAACATTGTTGCCTGAAAAACTCAATAAAAGTTAAGCTTCGCGTGGTAAACAATATTCAATAGTATACTCCCTTTTGTAACGCTGGTTATAATTTTGTTGAACTGTTTTCAACCAAGCAACAAAGTTCTTTATAGCTCTGTTCTTAATGTCCAAGATGGCGTTATGCCACGTGGCAACATTGTCTCACCACAAACAGTAGCTTGAAGTAGGCTCTAAGGCTATCCACAACTTTATTACGGTCACTAAACTCTGTACAATGTTGCGAGCTCACAATTCCCCGACGAAACTTACGATTAAGTACTGTTTAAATAGTTTAAAGTCAAATAATTTAAATTCAATTATGTCTGAAGCCTAGTAATTTGATGTAGAGAATAAGACAAAGAAAGGAGCTACTATTTGTTGTCTGGAGTAGATTAGACGAGTAATAGATTGGATCTGTATTTTAATGAAAGAAAGAAATAAATAATGTCTCAAATATTTTTCACTATTCTCCTGTAGAATGATTGTGCAAAGTAATCCCATCGTAAAATTGTAAAACCTAGATTATGTTAATGAATAAACCTTCCAGTCTCTTAATATGTAGGGCGAATGTTACAAAATATTAACATGAAAAATTGTGTCGCCCTGTTCTAAGATAAACTCAGAATATTTTTAAATTAACACATGCTTGCGCTATTAGCATGACATGTTATACCTATGAAGAGAAACATGATACTAATAAAAATGATACTTAACCTAACGTAAATATATTAGCGACTTAGCCCATAGCCGTACCAGCAACAGTACAGACAATTATGTAATAGCAACAAAACAGTTAAGGATATTAAGGTATCAATAAGATTAGATAACACTAAGATATAAGTAATTATTTACAAAATAATAAGTAAGTGATGAACATTCATCCAAGGAACTGATTTTAAATCCTACTCGTACTTTTTATAAGATGCTTACATATATATCCCTTTTTAACATTATACAATGAACAAAAGTATCATACAAGATTTTCATTATTCATTCCTTATAAACATTGAAAAGCTTATGAAAGATGTACTTGCAATGGATGGTTTGAATAATAATGCATCCTCTTTTCTTAACTCATTGAATAACATTACAGTGTTTTCAAATACTATCTCAGCGTAGTGTACACCAGTATTAGTATAAAGACATATTCTTGTTAAGTATTACAACACAATTATTAGACTACTTGGTTCATCATCTTCTATGAAAACTTTTACTTGCTTTGTTGGGGCTTGATTTACCTCAATATAGTTTAATTCCAATAATCCTTTCATTTGAACCTTGCGAAATAAACACAAATCTTTCAATTTAAATAAACGTTAAACCACTAGATTCCTACTGCCCTTTTTCATAGATATACTTAAAGTGATCAATTATTGAACCCAAACGGATATTGCTGCATTATTGAACAAAGTTTCTAGTACAAAAAGCACTCTCACATTGTTTGCGAGCAGAAAATAGATTGCAAAGTAGTTAAAGTGGGGATAAAAAGTCAGGAACTGTTCCATCGAATGTTCTCGAAAACTTGACAGAGGCAACGTAAGCTAGACGAATAAAGAACATTGAAAGGGTAAAAACTTTGCAGGGGAATCGCATAATATTAGATAGAACTTGGGACAGGATACGAGAATTTTGTTTTATAGTAGATCGTAAGTAAAACTTGAACTCGCAGTTTTATCACAGTCTACTTAAATCAGTTTGGCAACAAAGACGTCTAGATACGAGTAAGAAAATCGTTGTATATATATATTTCTAACACTCTTTAAGATCCTTGTTCAGAGAATTCAACTGAACCCATTCAATCACTTACTTGCTTAAATTATACACACCACCCATACAATATTAATAAATGATACTGCTGTTGATTATAGTATTAACAAAATCTTCTAGTTGTTGGTAGCCTTTCTTCCGGCATCAAAATTTCTTAGCTACTGAAAGCCCTTACACTGTGGTATCACACTGAAGGCGGGAACAGTGTAAGTCTTTATAAGAATTTTGTATAAGAACATTCTTTAAACTATACCAACAGTTCGTGGAAGGTTACTTTAAGATCGATAGCATCCTAGTACGTAGTTTTGGGACGTAACGGGTTCAATCAATCCTTGAGTTTAGTATAAGTTCTGTCTCGTGGTGAATCTTGCTAAACACTGTAGGAGGCTGTGGCTTTAACTTTATTCTTTTGCAGGTCATTAGTTTCTGTGCCTGTGCAATAGGTTAGGTCCCGTTTATTCTACATTAACTGTAGCTACTTGTTCTCGTCTTACTTCAGGATGTATATTGTATACGATGATTAGAAATTCGCATCAACTATATCGGTTTTGTGGTTTTGGTGTGAACAAGTAACGAACAGGCAGAATTACTTCCGCAATTAGGTTATTAGTAATAGATATGGATGGTACTTGTTAAAACTTTGGTGAAAATTTGATTTAATGAATACCCAATGGATAAACTCATAATAACTATTGGTTCGTATGTTATCACGTAGACAAATGACGACTTGATGCAACAAAATTATTACATCACATTAGAAAATTAACTAAAATGTAATTTGATAAACGTGAAGATTTATTTCTAAGTCAACAGAAATATCTTTAATCAACCATTACACGTAATTGATTGACAGCTTCTGATCCACTATTAGTTGATTACACCGAGTAAATAATGGTATCCAATCCGTCGTTAAGATCATAAACGCAGATGTGTTTGTGTTATGTATTGTAGCTGAGTGGAATAGATATTATGGAGTGGCTATTATCATTATTCGGTTTGTGTATTACGAATTATTTGTAGATGTCACGTAAATTCAGAGCTTATTTAGTAAGATTCTATCGATTGATTGCCGATCTATCTTCCGATATAGGATTCAATTTTTATATCATTTCTTTATCTGCATCTTCACTCTACTTGTTGGTATAATTCATCCATCTTGTGTGCATATTAAATATAATCAAAAACAAGAATTTGGTCTATTTTGAGTATATTAAAAATGTAGTGGTTTTATTTTCGACACAAATTCCAACAATTTTTTTAAATTGTTCAACAATATTAAAAATCGTCACAACATTCTCTAACAATGTTTTGGGACTACTTGGAAAAATTACAGTCTTCCTCAATAACTTATTTACTCCTTGTCAATTTGTAAGAGTCAGGCGAGGGTGAATAATTACCCTTATTTTGTTATGGATTCAGACGAAAACAAATTTAATAATGGAAGTTTGGCCACGTGACAATGAACAGCCTATAGATGTAGATATAGATTAATTTGTTAGATTGCTGGAATTGGTTATGAGACAATGAACAAAAGATGGGTAATAATGGTATAATGTCAACAGCATTAACTCCTAAATTTGGAATTTTTTATTGAAATACCTGGAACGATTACACAAGAGAATGGAATTTTTTAAATATCTACACTTTAATTTACATTGTAGAACGTGGATACGACACTAAAAAAAATTTTTAGTTTCGTTTTCGGATAGATGAGTCTCTATGTAGTTTTGGTAAGTATTTATGTATTCAAATTTAGTTAATAAGTATCACACCAGATAGCGCTACAATTAACGAAATGAAGTGATAGAACTAAGGTAGTCTTACATCGAATAATACCGAGTTTCCCTCATGTTAATAAACATAATTATTTTTTAAGTCATCTATAAAGATAACAAAATACTAAATAACGAAAAACTTTCAAACTACATACAAGTCATACACTTGTGTAAAGTGCGCATCTACAAATTAGTCACAAGGAGCAAATTAGTTAATCGCTCGTTTTACTACGTAGTACATTTTGTAACTTCTCAACTAAGAATCTCGCAGGAACGGTACGTTAATGAGTCAACTAGTTAGTTGACACACGAAACATTTAGTTTGTCTTGCCGTTTAACTTTTCTTGGATAGTACTTAGAACCTAACTCACACGAACCACTTAATTTCAAGTTATTTATTAACGTAGCTATTTTTCCACGCATATCACTGCATTATCCATTAACGCTATAAGTACTTACTTAAAGTACTGCACTGGAGCACCCTGTTTTGTGAAAACACACATGAACAACACGACAATAACATACACATACCCCAAGTGTGCGTACGTGGGTAGACAGAGAACAGAAATTTTAACTCATTGGTCTAATTGTTGCCACATTGAGTATTGAAACCAGTAAGTACCCTTTGAGTGACACTTAGAAATGATATGTGATATGCTAAATGGGTCGTCTATTTCCTTATTGAAGCGAGATATGAAAATTATGCATTTAATAAATAATAAGAAGTTTCTTTGCAGTGTTCACTTAAGAGTTTATTGCATTTGAAACTGGTGCTTCTGAGTTACACCTTCTTATAGTAGATTCTATATTTCTTTTGCTGTATGAGTGTGCTAATAGGTGAGGATGTAATGATGGCAAATTAAAACACGTAAGATTTATATGGGAAAACTTGTTTTTTGAACAAATTGGTTATACTTAAACCCGTTCCTTAATAATCGGTTGACTATGTGGGAAGATCAGTTGCAAAATGTACTGTATTTCATAGGAGTTGGTAGCTGATTTTAAAGGGAAAACAGCCTTATACTTAAGAGGTAGGGGCATAAAAAGGATAATAATTGGTAGGTTTGTAATAGTTCGGTACTTTTAAGCTTCAGTTAATTATTAAGTACATACTTTCGAAGTTCTAGATGGGGCCATTATGATAAGGCGCACACTAGGCAACCAGGCTACGCAACTTTATTAATACGAATACATATGTACAATACATTATTAAATAATTTCCTCATCCCTCCTCGTTAAATTATCTTAACACCTACTTAGCCTTTCCCACATCCACCCAGGGTTAACTGGTGGACAATGCCTTTAGGCATTATGTCCAATCCTTGTAACTTTTTTTTGAGGTAACATAAATCGTACCAATATTATAATGTGAAAGTTTGTAAAGATGTTTGTATATTTGGATGTTTGTGGGTCCTTCACGCTCTAACCGTTGAACGGATTAAGCTGAAACTTGGCACACAGACAGTTTGAATCCAGGAATAGGACAAAGGATATATTTTATCCCGTTTATTGTTCGTTAGGTTCCCTTGGGATGAATTTTACTCTTACGGCAAAGCCGCAGGTATCGTCTAGTATTAAATAAATAAATAAAATGAATATTACAAACTCAACTAAAATAATACTCTCAACTTGTCAAATACTGTTTGCAGTTCCAAACAAGGTAGCAGTACTTAATTGCAGTGGTCGTTTTCCTAGTAGTACACAATGAGTGCAGCGTTTTGCGGAGTTTAGAACTGTAAACGTGGAACGGCAAACTCGCCAGAACCTGAGTTGCCTGGTAATGATTAGTTCCGAGTTGGTTGTTTACCAGCACTTTTGGCTTTCGACTTTTTGTACTAAATCTAAATGAAATATCGTGAGTCGCAAATTCCTCAGAATAAATTGTTCTCCAAATATGGAATACGGTGGTGCAGTGGATTTGGGATAGTAAGTTTGAATTACAAAAGGTTGTAATCTTAAACTCAGTGTAGCCTTACTAAGAATTGATTGCGGTTTAAAAATTCTAAGTTCATGAAGAATTTCGTTACAACCCATTTATGGCGTGCAACAAAGAATTGATCTCTCATTAATAAGTGGTTTGTAGTATCCTATGCAATGATACTATCATGAATGATATTTAAAGGCATATAAGGCTTTTATGCCAATCCTGTTAGACTAATACCGGGATTGTGTCTACTTTCCGTCAAGTACAGAATTCTATTTGCTTTTTTAATTGAACCATTATTTTACATTTATAAAAAGTAAGTAACTGTCGTACAATAAATCATAACAAATTCTATCTCTGAATAATGTACCTACTCGACGTTTATTAGGATAATGTACAAGACAATATGCTATGAGACAATAGTAATTCTGACATAGATTATTATCAACAAGTATAATTGTTATAACGTTGTTCAATAAGCTATCCTTTGATTGAGATAACAGCAACATTGTGGTCAGTCAGTACAATCGAACGATCTCTGTCGCACCAATGATTAGATATCAACTAAGCTTTTTACAGGTCATTGAAAGAATTGACGATAAAACTAAACGACTTAACTCTATTCGATTAGCAGATAATTGTCATAGTTTGAATTTAGAAAGAACTTAATAGGAACACAAATAACCCAATTTGAAAACTATTTTTTCGAGGTTAGAAGCACTGCAATAAAAAGTTAGTATAGCTTAGGTATGCTGTTCTACAACGAAGACAAATCGAATGACATCTTGTTATGTTCTAATCCGCCAAAATGTTTGGATGGCAAATAAATTTAATATATACGTCACATTATATTATATACATACGCTACAATTACGCCTTATAAATACCTTACAATTTTTTTACTATGAAGTCCTCAACGCACCAAAAAAATTTTTGCATCGAATTTTCTTTCTTTCACTTCTTACAATTTTTGCATTAATACACTTGTATTTCATTTGTCTTTACAATAAAGACTTAAAATACTAAAGGGCAAGTTCGACGATAAAGCATGGCTATATCTGGAGTCGAACTATTAAGGTAAATATTATCTTAGCGATAAGGGCTTTCAATAACCAAGCGGTCGGAACACAGAGTAAACTTGCTCCCTGTAACCGACATTGACCAGATTAGATTTCAATTGCGGATAACAGGTATGCCTTAACGGAAATGGTTTAAACTTTTGCTTTAGATAGGTATAAGAGTTCGGTATATCCGATTGAAAACCGTATTATTTTTTTATTCGTTTGTTAGTACTATCGCACGTCTAAGTTTTATAAAAGAATATAAAAAATGTAGTACCTACTTTGTAACTTAATTTATAGGCACCTACAGTATTCTTCACTTATGTAAGTAGGTACTACATGTACTTGGTATGTGCCTATATTAAGATATTAAAATTACAAATACTACTTCCAAATAAACAAAAATCGTCAGAAGCACAAGAAAATGATATCAAAAATGCTAACGTTTTCAAACTTTGAAGTCGATGAACCGAGTGAAAATGGACTTTGAAGATTTGTTACAAACTTTGTAACAAGCGCAACTGAGTTACGTAGTATAAACAAGATCCACCATAAACTTGTTACTGTATCTATCTTAAACGAAGCTACAAGCTTTTCAATCCTAACTAGGAACTAACAACCTAAAGTAGGTACTGAAAAGTTAATTACAAATGAAAAAAAAGATTAGGATTTATTTTATTTCAAGCCCGTTTAGGCCGGCGGCTTGCGTTGACTCTAAGTAATCGACGAAGTTAAGTAATTGTGGCCACGGTCAGAAAGTGGATGGGTGACCGCTTTTGGCAAAAAAATCTTGAGCGTTTTCTTGCTTCGGAGAGTACGTTAACCCGTGAGTGTCGATTGTTTTCGTTAGGTAGCAGTCGTTCAGCTATGTGCAAGGCTCTTAAGTGGCAAAAAAAATATTACCCGTAACCCTTTCACCAATATACGCTAATACGGTGGCAAAGTAGGCTCTCGGCATTCACAGTGTTGTTCAGAAGTGGACTGTAAATGGGTGAGGGCATTAATTTGTCGTACATTTTTTGGCACTTATTCTGCGTTGGAAGATATAAGAGATTTTTACCCATTAATAAACTTGTATTCACATGTCTAAGCCGGAAATCGAATTCGGGAACCTGAAAACCCTCGATCGCTTAATTAGTTTAACAGGCTGTCATAAGAAACAAAATTAATGATCACAATTTTATTTATTAATCTAACTTGACCTTAAATTAATTAAATTTAACAGTTCGTTAATAAACTAGTAATGTGATAAATTTCTATCAATTATTAACACCCATTTATCAGATAAAAGGGACTAGCATTGAATTGTCATTACCGTATCGGGCGCGCATACATTATGTCTTAAGCAACACACTTCTCTTTGTTAGTACATTTAATTAACGCCAGAATGTACGAAATAGCTTTGATAAACATTGATCAATGGATAATAGTTGTAAATGTTAAAACATAACTTAAATATCTTTCAGTTAGTACATATATCAACTCAGATAAATTATTTATCAGGGACCTACGGTATGGGCCGTATCTAGAATGGTATATCATTTTAACCGTGTACCTATTGTGCCCTAAAAATGGATAACCTGAACATGTATGTGATAAAAAATATACACTTCGCGTTCTCAATTTTTAGACCGAAATGATAAAGGTCAATGCACATTAACTATACGATTTCCGATCCGGTTTAAATCTAATGTCGGATCATCGGTATCAGCTTTATGGATGAAATATAAATCTGTGAGATAATAATAAATAAAGTAAAAAATTCCTTGTATGTAAGTAGAATGAGCGATAGTAAATTTGTTCAACGGTCTATAGACAATAAATGTTTATTGAAATTTTAAAGTGATATTACAATGTTAAGCTATATGCAATGTATTTCCCTTTTAAATTTCAACGTCGATTTGAACAATCCATTCAACGAAAGTTTCTGGGGCAATCTCGTCTCGTGCTGTTTACTTATTGTAGTCTTCGTATCGTAGTTACCGGATACCGGATTGAATCAGTGTGAAAATGTGGATTGACCCTTGTACAGCCAGTTTTTGTGTGTCACAGAACGTAAGATAAAAGGCTCTTAATTTCTAGGTTGTCAATATTGATTTGTTAACATACTCGTATTTTTTTAACGAACGACCATGAGTACAAACTGTTATTTTATTGTATCATACATTCACCGTTTTTTATGGTGTCCTAAAAGTATATTTATTGTTTATAAATTATGATATGTTGCTTTAAACGTAATACAGTAACGCCCTGTTACAGGTAAACTAAATTTATTTATCATGTTTCATATATTGTACTTAGACGGATATGTTATTTCTAAAGTCCACAGAATATAAGCTTAATATACAAATTTAAATCGACAATAGGGACAGCTACAAAATGATAAAAGTACTTAAAAGAACTGAATGTAATAACATAGATTTAAATGTTATTTAATAACAAAACATTCTTGATAATTATCAGTATCTATCGAATGAATTACAAGAATTTGTTCACACATATCTTGTATCTACGGAATCTTTCCTCTCGGAAGTAAAACCTATAGAAGCTAGGTAGCTATTTAACTAACTACAGTCATTCGGCCGACATTAACCTCGGGCGCTACTCCTACAGACTATATCTGGTCATTGCGACACTATCATTGCTTTGGAAAGGAACCTGATCCGCGCAGGATTTCCTATTAGGATCTGGACACACGATAGACGGTTTCCGGATTAATAGAATAGGATTCTTCACTAGAAATAATTATTATGAATCGTGATTCAACATACACAGAACATCAGAAAAAGATACGCATTTTCTATAGCAGAAATTTTTTGGTTACCTTTCAAATTGAGCATCAGCCATGTTTGACGTTAGCCGAAAAAAATTAAATTTACTTTTGTTTGTATTCACCTACCTACCTACCTGCTACCTACCTATAAGTAAAGGATAAGGTGCCCGCCTGCATGGGTCTTCGTGGTTGGTTTTATCAAGTTTTAAAGTCGTTGATCGATGTCTAAAAGACTATAAATGAGGTTGCCAACGATACAATACTTAGATATTTCATATCAGAATTTTCATTTCTTTCATCAACAAAAACATCGTTCTATCATAACCGTAGTATCGCTAGATGTGTCAACCGCAAACCAAAAAGCCGCCAGCGGTTTGCGGATTACTACCACCACCGCACGTGTCACTGTATTGTATTTTATTTTGACATTAAGGTAAAAAATATTGCTTGGAACAGCGCCAAGATGATCAATAAGAGTTTCGCAGTATAAAATTCTGAGCCAAATTATACAAATAACCAGTTACGTGTATGGGAGTTTAAAATAAGTATTTTACTATTTTAGCATGACAATGTTTATAAAACTTTCTTACGGGCGTATATGGCTTAGCGTACAATATTACAAGTTCTACAATATTATCATTGTCATTAATACATTTAATTGCGATTTTATCTTTCTGTTTACTTTGAATTAAAATTAAATCTAAGTATGTAAGGTGTTAGATTGTATTATGAAAAACAAGTTTTTCTGTATGAAATGGCTTTTCATACTTAAATGCACGTTATATGGTCATGGGCTAAGATTCCCTTTACGATCAGCGCATTCCATAAGGGAATCTAGGATGAGACACAAGAACAAATGTACTCGTATATATACATTTTCTCTACTATCGTGTGGTAGAAGCTTTAGTTTTATCCGCTCAGATAGATCGGAAACAACAAACCCGTCCGATATTGACAATTATTTCGCGTAATCACTGGACTGTGTCGAAATTCTACCGTGCCATTGGCATGCTAGGATTTAAATCTCAAAGGAGATTGTGCTATACAGATAACTGTAAGCGATTTAGATATCGTGCTCTACGACTTTGCATGCACTAAATTTGATTATAAAATGTATTTAATCGCTCTGTTTCTTGGAAATTATTTACGAGTGTACTGTATCGATTTTGATTTGTTTATTCAAATGTATCTAATACAATACTATGATTAATGCTTTATAAGCAAATCAATGCTTATAAAGTTGGTATTCCTGATTAATTATTGATTAATATTGACTTATTTGTGAACTTATTATTTAAATTAATCCCATCGAGTTTTGACTCATCTAATATTCGGTACAACAAGAAAGATGCCTTCTTGCATAAATTTTTTTAGCTCTCCAATTCCCAGTGCTATCTGCAGGTTATTCCCACTTAATAAAAAGTGGCAACAAAACAAATAAAACGTATAACAATAAGCATTCATTGTAGTCATTATAGGCATCATAATAATTCGAAAACGTTTTACGATTGACAATGAGAATGTAAGCAACAGGTAATAATAGTTTCAGTTAGAATAATCACTTGTCAACCTTACGCAAAAGTCGCAATGCGTGAAGTGGACATTTATGTGGCACGTGCTAAGAAATTGAATAGGAACGGAAGTACGAGCTAGCATTCAATAGATATGTACCACATAACATACTATTAAGTCGTTGAGTAAATATTTGAATCTTGTTTTATGGGCAACGGGCAAGTTGTTGACAATGTATGTTTCGCGCGTAGATAAAATACTTATTTACGACTGCTTGTAATGTTGTAAGGTGTATAATAATATGATATTAATTTTACAGTAAAAGGTATTATTTAATGATCTTTACCCGATGATAGAAGGAGGAGAATGTATTATGACATTTTTTACAGGCTAAACGGTCTAACAAATTTCAACATAATTATGAATTTTCATTGGTTCTTCTTCAGTGTTGAAGTTACATGGTTATAGACTATAATATTTTAATTATGCCTTACGTCCAATTTTTTGGAGTTGGGTTTTTTTATTAAATGACTTCCTAGGTATATTGATATAATAAAAATAGCAACACAAAATCAAACTTAATCCTAAAAGCATTCTTAACGAGTCAATTATTCAACAACTGGTATAGCAATTAACATTCTATAACCATTGTGTTATTATCTGCGATATTCTGAAATCTTGATCGCATATTTATATCTACCATCAATATATTGTAACAGTAATGTCTGTCAGTTTATGCTAACATCATTCAAAACTGACCTAATAATAAAATTACGGGTATTGATCTAGGATACATTCTCTCCCAGGAAACGGCTCAGTTCCGGTGGGACCACAGATACAATTCAGTGCATAGGTTCTGATAAAATGCACGAAATCTGTATTTTGATAGCATTTCTGCAACGATAAAATATCTTTCTTTTTTTCGTCAATAAAATAATAAAATTAGTTGCGTATGGAATAATTACGCCTGAAGAAAATAAGTAGCAATCGTTTATAACAATAAGACATTTTACTAAAGCGAAGCGAGGGCGATTCCTAGTCTACAACACTCTAGCGAGTTTTTATTTAAAATTTCGACGTATGAATCACTATATTTCATACAAAGGTCACTCACGACTTCCTTTGATAGTTGCCTTCTATATTCTAATTACTCAACGATTTCTATTGTTACCGTATCGAATAAACGATATTGCGAAACAGATAACAGATATCGACTGTATCCCAAATATGGGTAAACGAAACAATTATTATACAATTAGAAGAATTTAAAGAGTTTAACCTTATTTGTATAAAATGTAACTTATTAGACTTTTCGTGGAAATGATGACAGAGATTAATGACGTGTCTCGTCATCTATAATTCTAATTCACACGGAAAATTCGAGCTAAAATTAAATGAAAGTGTTTGCTTACACCAAATAAAAAAACGGAACCTATATTTTGCCATATTAAAATGCTTTAGGGTAGGAGGTCCTTGGACGACATAAAAGTTTCTGGCTCTTGGGTTGGCCTCTAATACCTTTACCAATCGACACTGGAGCAGTGTGGCGGAATATGCTCTAGTCTACTTCGATTATGAGGAGACACCCATGCTTAGTGGGCCATTAATGGGTGGATGTCATTAACTTCTGCCTTGAAGTTAGCTCTTCGCCATCCAAAATTGCAACGCCATTTATAACTCATTTATCATTAGTAAAAAAAGTATGATGTTCATTTAACAATTTGTAGTCATTTTATACCCTTTGATTAATTAAGATACAAATACATAGGTACCTATTTCTGTTCTATTAAATTCTTAACTAGAATCACGAAATAATTGCAAGGCATTGTTATTTTAACAAGGCATGTTAATCAAAAGGGCTATCTGACGATTATTACTGCAGACAATGCATGAAACCTGACCTAATCTTTCATGAGCCAGTCGAGTATGAAATTCCTAGCACGCATAGTTAGATCAAACGTTATCACTGTCATGCTACAAGGCACACAGGTCCTAAATAATTTGTACTTTGACTCTAAAGTTTAGAAACTGGACCAAGGTGTGTTGCGAAATCTTAGGTAGCTATTAGGGTTTTGAACCCGTACAGCCTTGATAATATGCCTGTTACTTAATTATTATGCTAGCCGAATTTGATACTGTTATATATTTTTGCGGTATAGACCTAGTTTTGTTATTGACTTGAATAGTACTATTAAGTCTGGGCTGCCATACTTTGTGGCCTAGTATTATCTCTAAGTACAAAAACCACTGCGAATCGCTCGCGGTTTTTGATTTGCAAATGTAATGGATCCTTTTAGAGTGAGTTTAGTACCGAATGCTGTTTCGTTATATTCTTAGCATCTACATAATATAGTTACCTGTCTACTTTGTGTTTTGGATAAATGATGGCAATTGTAATTCACTCTTTAAATACTTTATGTAAATTGCATAAGGAACTAATAGATGTTCGACTTGACGGTGGTATTAGACCTATGGGTAGGTAGGGCTGCGATATATCCGGGTTTCTCCGGGTTTTTCCTAGTTTAAGGGATGTCCAGGCGTGGTTTTTTTCTGGATTGCAGAATAGGCATGGCAGCCCTACCAACAGAGCTAGTGCTCGTTGAGTTTTCTAGTAATAGTTTACTAGGGTGTCCATAGGGGCACATAAGGACACAGAGTAAAACGGGGATATGTTATAGTTAACTGACTCAACCGCAACAGGTAAAAGAGTACTTTCAGATGATTTTAGTTAAAAAGGCATCAGTATTATAGGGATTCTCGTCATTTCCTTGATCGGTAATACGATACACTGATGTGTTCTATTTGTCGTGATCATTTTCCGTTGAATAGTTTAGTTAATCTAGCAACATAGTTTAAAAAACTGCTTGTCTATTACACTGTCATTTTTCTGCTGTCAGTAGAGATTCGTTACCACAGATTTAGATAAGAGATGTATTCAAATTCTAAAGCCCCGTCAATGGATTTAAAAGTGTTCGTTACTTATCGTGATGTGGAAATAATGTTATTCTAACAGTTTTGCGAACTCATAATCTTCAATGGATTCTATTGTGTGCGTACCTCAGTATTAAAGTTGAGACGTGTAGAACATTCTAACAAAATGTCAAGGACGGCTATAGATTTTAGACTGTACTGCCGGTACTAGGAAAACCGAACCCTTTTAATATCGACGTGTTGAGAGCAACGACATCTATAGAGACAAATAGAGTTGCGTTGTAGTTCATTGCTACATTTAAATTCATTGCTTAATAAAGTAGACAGCAAACACTGTATTGTACGCCATACACACTATAATAACAAGTCTTTATTTTTTCGAATGCAATAATTTGAAAAACTGCAGCACGGTTTCGAGCAGGTTTGATTATGGAAGAAAAGTATTAATGAAAGTCTAAGTTTTACTTAATTTATTAATGATTGGAACTACAAATGATAACTTATTTACATATTCTTACGTTTCTTTGACGCTTACAAAGTCAGGGTTCAAAAGAAACGCAAATTGTAAAAACTCTCATTTCAGTGACAATCTTCATGTGACGGAGAGTAGCTACTGTCGATGACTATACATTGAATTTAAAAATAGCTTTTAATTATCTACCATACAGGAAAATTACTTTAAAACGAATCGTAAAAAGACCAAAGAATTATGTAATTGGATAAACAAAGTTATTAATATTCGTGACAAAATTATACAAGAAACATTGAAATCTGATCAGATAGACTAAGTAAAGTATCGATTTTAAGATCTTTATTACTCATTTAGATAACAATTATTCAATTAACTACATTCGACCAAATGTTGCAATAAATTAATATTAAAATTCATTTGGTTAGTTTTATAATCCACAATTAATTTATATATGAAACAAGTTTGTAGCATTTAGAATTTTGGTACAAGTCTTGAGAAATGAACATACTATGACAAACGCTTTTTATATATTCGATAGGAATCCAATGACACGTAATAATATATTATGACCTATCATGTATTTTGGGCTGTAATACAGCGTGTTAAAGAAATACATTTAAAAATAATTAATCTCAAAAAACTTTACACTCCTTTTATCGCAGTTTTTAAATTAGAGAATTGTTTTATTCAATCTAATTTGGACAGGGTGTAGAGTGACACCAACGATAGCTCCACACATACATCATTCATAATAGCTCCGTAAATATATTGAGGTAAATGCTCGGATCGCGTCATATACCCGAGAGAATTCCCACTAGACAGACTGTATTGGCAGTGGATTCTGCCAATACCTGAATGTAATTCTCTAAGTGCAAGATAATATCATGAAACTACCCCGATACTCACCTCAACGGTCTATTTTTATTGTGATCCGATTTAGAAAGGAACTTAGGAATAGAAACTGAAATTACTGAAACCGTACTTAGAAGGACGATAACATTTTTTTTGATTAAAAAAGTGTATAAAGTAGCCTTTTTAAAACAATGTTATTAATTAACTTAATATTGTTATGACTTTGTCATCGTCATCTCATTCTCGGGTCGCGACAAATATGATGAAAGACAGGTATCTTCTTATCTACATCTTCAAGACAAAGGTAATTTTATTTCTGAGATGATTACATAAGAGATTACCGCTTTTCTTTATAATGCTTTAGAATCTTGTTCATAATTTTGTTCTAATAGTCGATATTGGCAACATACATAATAATATATCGCACTAGCTAGGCCCGGCTTATAAAGTAGACGAACTTTTTGATGACGTCTTTTCTTAGTGGGCTCTATCAAAAGCATGCTGATGGATTCTCTGGTTCATTCTGAGTTGTCTGTCAGTAAGTCAGTGTTAGCATTTTGTTAAGATAGATAGTTAATTCAGAACAGTCCTGTTTTGAATAAAGTAATTAGGGGCGTGATTATAATCTGTATTATAGACAATAAATATAAATTTAACTTATCTTTGTCTGCGTGTCAGGCTTTGTGTGATAAAGTGGCGTAGTGTTCAGTAATTAAATGTCTAGTACCTTAAGCGCCTAGAGCACAAAGCGCCTGGTAATTTGTATCAGGAATTTCATTATGGTTTTTATCGAATACGCCCTACTAAATTTTGTACTGAATGTTAATTTGTTTGATAATAAATTGATACCAGATTCATTTATCTAACTTTACCTTTTGCTCCTTGTTGGATAGATAATAAAATGTATAAATATTCATAATTATTTTAGACCGTGTTTAGTAGCAGGTAACTACTAAGCCCATAAGCGGTTAAATGTTTACCAATTACAACGAATTTTTGTAACGAAGTTTAAATTGTATAACTCTTGCTAAAACTATCTTCATAATCAAATGTAGTGTTCTGAACTAAAATTAAAAAGAACTTAAACAAAAAGATATGTAGGCACATCTCCAATAACTTCGCCAAACTCGTAGCTAAGAGGATTGTAATAGTTTTCAGGTTTCAGAACCGTGCAAGTTTCATGAGTGACAGCTATTATTTGTAGCGTGTCGCATCCCTCATGCATATTTAAGTATTCATCAATGTCATAGCTCAAGACGGTCGGTGTGAACGCTAGCAACTTGGTAAATAATGATAACCCTGCCACGTATCTTAAGTCTAAGTGACGTGCAACTATTAAGCGTTAATGTTTTCGTAAAAGTAGCGAACACTTTTGGCATTAGCGATGATAGCGGAATTAACAAAACGCGGCGTTTACCTACTTACATATTATGAAGTTTCACTTATTAGTACTTAAGGAAGGTTCCATCTGATTGAAAGTGGTGATTTGAAATTCGATTGTTTAAAAGATGGAGCTAGGCCTGTGTTAAAATATTTGTCTTAATCTGATTAATCATTAAGAAAATTGAAGTTTTGATTTTCCGATTCCTCATAATGATGTCTAAATTGTGTAATGACCGTTGATACTGATCCAGCACGAGAAAAGTATAGTTGTTATAAAAAAACTGAAGCTGATAGAAACAGATGTGGGGCGTAATCTCCTCGTGTTGGTGAACAAGAATTGTGAATAAAACAATTATTTTAACGATATTTCTGTAGTTATCTGCTTGTTAATTTATAGAAATGCTCGGATTATAATAAAATTTTTATAATACTCATATTTTATAATAATTTTATCAGCCATTTTACAATCTATTTATCACCTCAATTTATAGTTCTAAAAAATTCCTTGTATCCGAATAACAGTGTGTAAAATGATATTACTTCATTTTGCAATATCAAAAACCTTTTACCATCTATTCAATTTGCAAAACACTACACCGGTTAAAGTAGTTTACTGAAGCCGAGGTGTCATCGATGACAGCCGTCATATTTTGTAGATATCGAACAGAGTGGAGTCGAGCGCGTCGCTTCTCATGAATATTTAAGCACTCATCAATGCTCCGGCTCAAGATATCGGATTTTCCGCCCGAACGGTGATATTAGGGCTCTATATATGATACGCGGCGTGTTCGCTCGGTAAAGCCCCTTGATTGGTATTGCAAAACGGTGAATTGGATTGCCTTGTGTATGAATAAAAGGTTGGTTCGAATAGAATTAGAATATACAACAAATATGTGACTGTATTGTTTGGAATTGGTGCTTAATGTATGTAAATGTTCACTTCAATTTGCTACATCGTGTGCTCCTAGATTCGTATCTTGCGAATCGAGCGCGATTTACGGATGATGAAATCTTTATATTGGTCCTTGAGAACATAATTTCGCGGTCATTCTTAGAAGTGCTAGTATAACATGATGGTGTAATTTCATATCACCACACGAGAGTTCTGTGGAGTTTAAGCCGGGTGGTAACTAGCCCAGCAATCTGTGACAATAGGTACCTTATACCATAACGTCACCTTTCTTAGTATAGTGAATAATAAGCAAGATAGTTAAAAAAATTATTAAGGGTCACCTAATAGTAAGTGGACAACATTACTTAATTCACTCCACTATGTGGATATTATGTCTGAAATGGTAAAGATAGTTTGTAACTTGAGGAGACCTCCGAAGACCACACTGATCTGAACGAAATAAAATGTTTATTGCTATGCTTACTACAAGTATTACCTAACTCACAAATAAACTTTCGGATTATGAAAACTTTAATTAAAATTAAAGTATAAATTTCAAATCGTAATTACAAAAGTATCGAAGTATTTCGTCATGGCCATGTTGACAATAGTTATTTGCATAAGTATCTATTTGATATCACTTATTGACACAATAATTATATTGTACGCACTGTGCGTTTGTGATTGTAGCTTGTTCGTTAATAAATGTTTATTGCTGTCACGATTAAAAAAGCAATATTGTATGTAATGGTTGTATTGTCAATATAGCCCCGCTTTTCAATTTATTTCCATTAGACATTATAAAGCGAAGGAAAGTAGGTATTCTTAAGAATTTTTTTTATATCATTTATCATTATCATGGCCTCTGCAAAACTCCATCCATTACACGTTATGTCATGTATAATATTATATTCGCATATCAAATTTCCGGCGAACATTATTTTTCTTTTAGATCATTACTTTAACTTCTTTAATATTCTTCTTGTAAATGAAATTGGGTAAGATACAACCATATTTGTTTGTGAGGGTTCTGTACTGTATATTATCCAGTAATATATTACTTCATTTTGGGTCCAAGGTCAAGGATGGGGCCATCCATCTTGAGTCCAAGTTCTCTTGTGACCATGGTGTATCCTAAAATTCTGAGTAACGAAGAAGGCTGTAACCACTAGGTTCCTTAGTTGGAGCTCTCTGGACTATGCCATTATCATAATCATCATCATCACAGCTGGGCTCGAGACTCTGTACATCCAGTTTATTGATGTATCATACACATAAATGATGATAAAGTACTACTTTCCTCATGACCACCTCCTTTTAAAATTGACCTTGAAATACTTCTGTTCTGTTCAACAGAACAGGACAGAACACTGTTGTCTTCTTCTGACTGGAAATACGATAATAGAAGTAATAAAGGATTATTTTTTTCATATCGTATTCGGAACCCTAAAGTATATATTCTTTATGTTGTGTTAATATGTAAGATGGAAATATTAGTACAATATTTTGTTTAGCTTACATAATTATTTGAAGCGTATATAGATAGAAGCTTTTCTGAATGTTTGTTAATGATTTGCGAATGAAGATTACAGATTTGTAATACATACAAATATATACGCTCCTATTTGGCACTGAACCCGGGACACATTCGTGAGATATCACCACTGCTAATAAGGTCATCCAAAATAAATCAATATCAAATTTTACATTTTGTATAGAAGCAGTTTAAAATATTTTGTTTGTATTTGCAAAAATATTAATAGCACAGTAAACTTAGAGGGAGCTTGCGGCGGAGCTTTCCTTACGTCATTTAAAAGCACCAAAGCGACGCTCCTCTAAGCTTAGACATGCATATTTTAAGCTGCGTATCGATCGAGTATTATAAGAAGGTAAACTAAGCTTGAAGTGAAGGGTAGTCATTTTGGGTTGTTAGGGATTCTTGTGTTACTTACACTATTATTTAATAGGAATAATTTTGCAGCAATGTGTCATACTCAAAGGGTATGTGTTTCCAAGTGTTAGGACATTGTCATGAGACCTAGGCTCTGTTAGAGTGACTTCGCTGGAAGAATTAGTAAACTGTGGAAAAACTGAAAAGCTCATTATAGGGTCTTAGAAAACAAAAAAAAAATATGGGGTGATAATTTTACCGAAAACTTTTATAACTATAATTAAAAATATTTCATACGATACTAATGTAAAGCATACATAAAGTTTTAATTAATAGTTTTAATTCATATTTATCACAACTACTGGTGCATAAATATATCTAAATGACAGTGATTTCTCGCAATCACTTACTGTTAGATAGAGTAATTGATTTGCTCGTTTGCTTACTTAATGCATTAATGAGGTCGTGTCCTAGAACTATGCACACCTACATCGTAAAAGGCATTCATCTTTACTAGTTATACAATAACCTTTCCTCGTTTTCAATCACTCAAATCATCTTTGTGCCTATCTACTTTGTAAAATATGCATTTAACAAAATTTGTACTTTGTGAAACTCGGTTTCCAAGGTCATTCTCCTGATACTCTATAATACTCTATATCCAATTAATTTATTATTCACTACTTTTCAGAAGTTTAATTTCTGCTCTGTTACAACTATACACACACGCACACTTTTATCTTTTTTTTATTCTTAAGAAATTTAAACTTGTGTCATAATTCATAATACGTTTGAATTTACACAATACTAGAAGGCCGGACAGACGTTGTTCTGTCACTTACATCTTTTATACTCGTAGTTTAGTTAATCCCTAAGTCTTCCACATCAGGTACTCATGACCTTCAATTGTTACCTTTAGCTACTCATTGTGTCAGATTTTCCAGATTTATAATACTACATAAAATTTAATTAAAAAGTAGGTTGATGAACATCAGTTTTTGCTCGCGAAGGTCTCAATTTATCCTAAATATTTAGTGGACTAGAAACCTGCCTGCCCATCAATTAATGTCGTAAAAACATTTCATTTACGCTAATGAATGTCGTTTTAACTGCGTGGTTTTCAAATCATTTTATGTATAAAAAGCTTACGAAACTTTGAGGTATATTCATTTAAAACATTTTATGTCGTACAATTTGATTCTAATTAAAATTTAAGTGTTGGGGCAGATAATGTTGCTCGACTTGTTGACTCATTTAATTTTTAAACGAAGTACGAAATTATATATATTATCCATCTATTTAAAAAGTTTTATTTATTGTTTGACTTCATGATTTAAATGTACTAATTGATTGATTAATTGAAATTTTATGTTCGTCGTGCTGTACTATTTATTTGAAATTTTACTTTTTTGACTCATTTGAAACTTGAGTTCATATGAAAAATAAATAAGAACCTAACCTAACCTAACCTAAAAATATATACACACGGCAAAAAGCCACATCATAACACTAAACCTTAAGTTATCATTTTTTGATGTGAAAAAACTGATAAAAAATAATGTGGCAATAAAAATATTGAGACAAGAAAACTTTACGATAAGATAATGGACGCAGGTGTTTCAAACTCTTAAGTTGGCAATAAACAAACCATGAATAGGTTTCTAGAAATAGAAAGATAAAGACTAACAAAAACAAAAAATAAATGTTAATCGGTGTAATTATGTAATTAATACAATTGGTCTATGACTATGATGTAATAGGTTTTTTCTAGTAGTTGAGTCATCTGATTCGAGGAAAATTCTAGCTAGAATTTTAGTTACATTTATGAAATTGACTGCGCGGACGTTAAACGGGTTTGGTTTTGAGACATCTAATTACTTTGACGGTTTTCTCGTGGACTAACATTTACCTATTTAGTAATAACCTATTCATGCTTCGCTTTGTAAAACTATTAAACATCTAAATACACGTGCAGAAATGATTATATAGAAATGAAAATATACAGTAGGTACTATAATAAATAACGACACTAAAATTATATTTTTTATAACAAATTAATATTGCATTAATAAATTTAGTGACACATAAATACAATTTGATACGAGGTTTATTGAAAGTGTTGGTGTTATGTGTTTCAGAATATGTTTCCATAAACGTGATCCATATTCAAGCGGCAACACATGATTCACTTGACACCTCAATATGCCATAGCACCTTCTGTTAAACGTAATTGAACCGTGATTCATACATTGCACATGACGAAAAAAATTACGTATGGTATAGGTACCCTCTCAAAATTAAGAAAAAATTAAATTCCTAATATTCGTGACTACTTCTTTGACGTGAATACGTCTTTAAATTTGCTACCATATAGGGGCAATCTTACAAACCTAATGATAACAAAATCGGGGGAAACACTTTGGCGTTTTAAAATTAAATTATACACTGGTTAGTTAAAGGATCAAAGAATTACTTTTAATAAGCGAAAACAGTGAACAATCAAGCGTGGTGGAGTGGTAAGAGCCGCAATTTTGAGGTTATTTTATTTACGAAATAAATAAAATCATTTTATTTAGAAAAAAATACTTGTAACATAAACGTATGCATGTATAACATAACACACTGCCGTGTCCGAGACACAACTATACCCAATTTTTATCATATTTAATGCGCTAAAATGTGTTAAAATACAAATATGTTTTGTAAATCTGACTGGAGCGGAAACAGCTGACGTGCTGTTTATTTCCAGGTGCCCATTAATTATTATTGTGTTAATTAAGAACCAATTCGAAAGGCTTTACTTGCGGTAGGTACAGATTATTCAACACTAGAGGACCAGCTCTGAAATTCAACCTTATCTTATGTCAAACAATAGACTAAAAAGACTCGTCTATATATCTGACTAGAAGGTGGGAATGTCAATGTTAACTTTTTACATACGGGCCCTTTCATCTGACAATTTTGTGTGTTGTATTTATTTCTCAAATGTGTAATCATGTTGTTTTAATTTAAATTTAAAAATAAATGCTAAGTGACTAATGGTTTAAACAAAGTTAACCTCTGTGCACTCTTTCGCCATGTAAACTTTAACCATGTCTAATTTTAAAGTCAAACGTACCTGCATTATCCTCAAAGATGTACCAAAAGTTGAACTCTTCACGTGTACCTATAGTACAATAGATAATCAATTATTGTAGACAATAACTACACATACACATAAAATATGAGAAGATTTTTAAACTGTTTATTTTTACTCTGTTTTATGTCACAGGCAGTTCTCTGAAATCAAAAGTTTAGGTCAAGAACTCGTGTAAGGAGCAAGAAGTTAAAAGTTGCTTCTTGATATCTTCCTAACAAAGTGTTATCGTTTTCCAGATATTTCCAAAGAGATACGCTTCAAAACTACTGCCAGGAAAAGGTTTAAGAACTTTTATTGATTTAAAAAGCTGTCGTAGGTTTTATTCTTCTCAGCATTTAAGTTAAAAGCGTTTACACGATCGTATTTTAAAATTTCCCGTGTTCTTAAAATAATCTAGAGTTACTTTATGTCTTTATTATGAAAGCGTTTCTTATGTTTTCACTATATATCTATGTTGATAATTAAATAAATCTACAAATATAACGAATATACCAGTATTGCGAATAAGTGTTCAAGAAGGTATTTTTTTTTAAAAAGCTCTGTTAATTGGATTGGATAGTGCCCAATGAATAAGCTTCCCATCGTCTGTATTTGCATAACTCAGCTGCCTCGCTTGAGGAATTGCATCAACCAATTCCTATAGTTATTCATAATCATCGTTCTTCACAAAAATATGCCAATATAAGAAGGATTACAGTAAGTGAATGAACCTTTAATTAAATTACCTTCGTCGCTAGATTCTAAATTTAATTTCGCATTTAAATCTGGAGTTTCCACTGCATCTTTTAGCTCACGGTTCACGAAATCCATTCGTTTTGTCTTTTATTCTAACTTCTATTAGCTGTGTTAAGTGAAGTGACCTATTTCACTTATTTTACGTCTTAATTATGCAGATAATTATAGTAAAGTCACGAGCTTTGTGGTTTTAAATTCAAGCGTGTTACGTGCAAAAAAAGTTAAAACTTAGTAATTTTTATAAATACAAGTAGTGTAACTACAGTTATTTCTTAATTATTCATTACTAGTTTTCCGCCCACGCCTTCGCCCGCATAGAATTCGGTGATATCGCGCGACTTTTTCTCGATAAAAAGTATCCTATGTCCTCTCCCAAATTCAGTTCTATCTTCATAAGTTCATCAAAATCGGTTTAGTGGTTTAGGCGTGAAAGCGTAGCAGACAGACAGGCAGAGTTACTTTCGCATTTATAACATTAGGAGAGATTATTACAACTTCTGAATGGGGTATTGGAAATTTTGTCTCGAAACCTGCACGGCAATCTCACTACCAAACGAAGTTTTAGTTACAATGTAATTTGTTTAATTAAACCCTGTTTTCTATAAATGAAAAGTGTCACCGTGTAAAATGTGTTATTCTGACCCGTTGATTGGCTGTCGTTAATCACAGTCGTTGGTGCGTCCAATATTAATCATACGGTCGTTATCCGATGCACATCGAGCTGATCTGCCGTTCGCTTAAATGTACGTAATTGCTATTGAAATACTGCAAAAATTGCATAATTACTATCTATACTAATAACTATAAAAAGGAAACAATTGTGTTTTTATGTTTGTAATGCTTTCACACAAAAACTACTGGATCGATTTCGAAAGTTCTCTCACCATAAGAAAACTGCATCTTTACTAAGTAACATACCTACAGGCTATTATTACATAAAAAAATAGGGATCCTTAATAAATATACAATATGCCTTTCTCATAGAACTTTTAAAATCGGTCGATAATTTATTTTAATCACACAATTTATACATACTACATAGGAGTAGGTATGTTAAGCGATAAAACTTGATTATATCTACGGAGATGCATACATAAAACTATCAAGAAAGTTCTAGGAAAAACATATTATGAAATTGTCATAACATATTTAGGAACATTATATTACAATCAAAGAAAGATCTAAGTAATAATCTTGTGTACCTATTCATTTAAATACCACTTAGGTAAGTTAAGGATCAACAATTATAATAATTTAGACTAAAACCTGATATTTCGCAACGAATTATAAATTTTAATTTTAGAGACCTACTCATAGATGAATTTCGTGTTCCAAATCTACTGCATTCCTATAGTCCTGGTCACTATTAGGCAATAGTCGTTTACAAATTTAAATTTATATTCATAGGTTCTTTGGCACGTTGTAATTCATTATTTGGTTCTGGGTACATGATAAATCATTATTCGGTTTTAATGCTGAACTCGCACTTTAGCCATTTATTTAGGCAGTTTAACCAGTTTCTTATTATGATTGGTAATCTTAGTTTGCTCTTTTATAATCTTAGCTCAGGATATTTTTCACCTAATCGTTTCCTAAATACAATAATAATAAATGAATAATTGTGGCTTTATAAATTTAAAAATAATAAAGAAAACTTAAAATACCTACAAAAAGAGGTTACATTTTGACTGTAAGTTTATTTATGTTATTATCTCACTAGATAATATAGGTTGGTGTTTAGTTTTGACGGAAACCAGTTAGCAGCTATTATAAAAAATGTTACAAAACTGGCCACTGCTGATTTTACTTTTCATAGAAATAACTTCCATTATGAATTTACTAAGAAGTCACATAAACATTTATTACCGTTATAAAATTGATTCACGTGCGAATACATAAGATATCCTAGCGAATGGCCTCAATTATTGGATATAAAGCTTTTCATTCCATACAAAAACACATTCGGTACCTCATCATTTTCCTTGAATACCGTATAAAAGCCTGAGCGAACGGAAAACTATTGGCAGAGCTATATATTACTATTCATACCTTAATATCGCATTACTAATTGCATCCGTGGAGCTAAATTGAATGTCTACGTTGGTTTCAAAAGGAAAATAGAGAATAGTTTATTATTCTCCGTTTTTATGAATTCAGTAAAGGTGTTAGGGCGCTATTACTGCGCCACCTATTTTGTTGATAATAATGAGCTTGTGCGTTGTTTTCATTGTATTTTGAATTTTAATGGCATTTATGAAATAATAGGTTATTCGAATATTTAGAAATGGTAATGCTTGTGTGGTTTACCTACCTACAGTAATGAAGGGGTCCAAGGCCAACGGAAAATAAGAAAACAAAGATTTTTAATAGGGTGATCATCAGGAACTTGCTTCAGAAATAGTATTCCTTAGCAAGAGGGATTTGTAAATATGAATTTTCAAACGCAAAAAAATCCGATGGCTCGATTTCGCGTAATCTATTTATACATTAAGTTATGAAACACCCACTACCTATTAATTTATAAACCATATATGCATTTAACTTCCAAAAGCAGTCAAAGGCCCGGGAATAAAAATATATCTTTAGATATCTGTTTGGGATTATTTGAAGGATAGGCAAATTCATTAGCTCATGATCTGGGTACATTGCTCCCCCGTATAACAAAGAATAGGAGAACTATAAGGACCCATATCCACCTTTCATTTGCGTCACTAATTGCATCGCTGGCTCCAAGCTATTGTCGATGCCCCAACGCCGGTTTTAATGAAGCACACTTAAAATCTTTTCAACGTGAAGGAAACTCGCGTTAACCGAGGTAAAGCAATTTTAAAGTTTCTTACTACACAAAAGAAAGACTAGGGAAGTTTGACTGCTCTTAATTATTGTTGGTTAATTATAGCGCTCATTTTAGTCAGTTGAAACTGTTTTAGTCTGTTATTCTATGTAACAGTGCAACGCTATCTTTCAGAACTATTATTATGTAAAGTGATCTCTTCAGCATTTATTACACAGCGATTTTAGTACTGTTTGTTGTTTATTGTTTTGTTATCTGTTTTGTTACAGTTAACTTCAGGATTATAGAAAAATAAGCATTTAACGGTACGGATTAGTATGGAAACATAAAATTATGTAATGTTAGTGTATCTGCTTCTCGTTTTTCAAATAAGGCGACAAAAAAACAACATGATAATAAGTGGCCTTTGAACTTTAGTATCAAAGATATTATTATCATCCATGCATAACCGACAAACATTAAAGAAAAATTGTGTAGTGTAAGACAAAGTTCTTTTGTCAATGATTTTCTTTACAATTCATAACTTCACAGTTGTTGTGTTTGCTTGTCGTAATCATTAAGATATTACAACATAATGTATTTTTTCGGAAAATATTTATAATTAGCTTTATCCAGAACGTCAAAGAAGAGCTATATTGAGCATTTTAATCAGAATACATAAAAATATTTCGTACGTAGGTCCTATAGAAAAGAGTTCGAAAGATAAATTTATTGCGTCAGAATATTAATAAAGTTAATGTTTCAGTACACGAAGACAGATGGATAATTCGTGACATACTGAACAAAGCGTAAAGTGATTTTATTCGTAGCTTTTTAAAAGACATGTAAAACGTGCAATTCATATAAAATTCTTCCAATTTTTTTTTGTTTTTATCCATTACATTATTACATCGATAGTTAAAATTAGACACATTTTAATCGATATCGTAACTGTAGCCTTAAAAGCCATTTAAAAGACAAGTTATTTTTATTACCTGACTTTGATAGTACCTATGGTGTAGGTATTTTTTGTATGTAAGAGTTTGTTGGTGCCCCTATTTGTTAATTTGTTCCCTGAGAACTTCTGAACTACATAAAATTATTGAGCAAATTAGGTGTGACTGGAAAACCTACAGTGCTTAGTTATAATAGGGACTTGGATGGCATCCTATTCGAAATTAAAATTGTAGGTATCAAAGATATACTTATGCACGTCACTTTTTGAATCTCCCCCTATCATAAAGGTGCTTGATACAGGTTAACTAATCGACCAAATACCTAGAGATGCATTATCAACCCTTCCTTCGGGAATAGAAACAATGACTGTAGGTACAAAACGCGTCCGTTTCTGACAGAGTAAATTCGATTTTATTACTCTAATAAAAGGCAATCCAATTAAGGCAGAGGTTTTTTACGGGCAGCTCTCGTAATGTTGAGAGCCCTACGTTCGAGAGCCTTGAACCATTGCAGCTCCTGTGTAGCTAATACATAAGGATGCACATCTTTGATATTGAAACGGCTGAGGAAATGAGAAACTAGCCATATGTGCGGTCGAAATTTGACCTTAAATAAATAGGTCTAAGTATGGGTATAGGCTTCTTCAATGTCCCTGTAAATTGACGTTTCGTTTAAACGTATGTATGATGTGCCTTTGTATCAAATACATGGTAGCATCAGTAATGTTTTATTTTCTAAATTATACGTTATTAGTTGTTCCTTCGGCTTCGCTCGCTCAAATTATATTTTTTAAAATAAAAGTCAACTGATCTAGCAGGGGCAAAAACTGTAACTAAAGGTCTCAGTGATTTATCAAATCAGACACCGCTAGCATCGACTCGATGCGTGTTTTTAAAATTCCTTGTTATTGTCCCCTATAATAATTACAAATGTTGATTCAATTACTAATCCCATACCACATTTGATCGCATACGCAACGGTTAATTTCATAGTAAAAAATAAATGCATTACAACTACAACATGCTCATTGCTTTATTGTTTTATAGTTGCGCTTTTACTATCTAAGTTCGCCATTAAAATATTTAAAACTCGTAAAGCAACCAACTAAAATGATTATGTCATGTTATATAAAATGAACTACGTGTTTACGAGCAATAATTTCGCGTTTACGACACAACTTTATACTTGGACATTCATTACTCGATCAACTTTGAACTACGAAAACCGAAAACTACTTTTTATCTTGATCGAGGATTTTTTTGCAGGTTTATATTGGTTATGTTATAAAAGTATTAGGTACTAATGGCAGATTTCCCGCCAGAAGAAAAATAAGTAGGTACTTACCTTCAACGCTTTACTCATATCTTCGCTGCCTACGCTCTAGAATTTAGAATTTCTTTTCAGAAAATTAGACATGACTTGCGTTTCGTTTGGAAAGTCTTGGGTAAACACTACCGTGCCAATAAATGTCTACCTCTGCCGGTAATCGAACTTGAGGCCAACTTCCTCACATGCATGTTCACTGCGTAAGGCTACATGTCCAGTCATAAATAGAATAATAACTTTTCTAAGTCCATCCCAGCTGTTGGTTGTAAATAATAGTCATAAAGTACGAGTAAATGTAAACAAGGGTCTTTGCAAACTTTACTTGACTAATGATGCTACGTGAAAACTTCTTAAAATTTCAACTTTTTTTAACAAGAATTCTGGAACATTAAATTTATCTTAATGTCTTGCTAAAGCATGGTAAGAAAAACAAGCTTAAATTATGGCGGTGCTACAAAAACACTATCATTCTTAGCAAACAACCCACG
>LGAG01000158.1:59856-81320 GCA_001278395.1 Lerema accius
AGTTAATCCCAGCTGTTCTTGTAAATAGTAGTCATAAAGTACGAGTAAATGTAAACAAGGGCCTTTGCAAACTTTACTTGACTAATGATGCTACGTGAAAACTTCTTAAAATTTCAACTCTTTTTAACAAGAATTCTGGAACATTAAATTTATCTTAATGTCTTGCTAAAGCATTGTAAGAAAAACAAGCTTAAATTATGGCGGTGCTATAAAAACACTATCATTCTTAGCAAACAACCCACGTATGTTCAAACATTGACATAATGGCGTCAAAAATAGATGCTTTTCTCTCTTTTTCTTAGTAGTAGCAAATAAATAACATTATATTAACATTAAGTATAAGTAGGATTGCGATATAAATACGGAAGTATGCAAGAAGAGGAGTTGAGAAGTAGTTGTATCTACGTTAATAAAAAATACTATACATAATAAGACGGGTCAGTAAAACTTTTAAGCCATTGTAAACTTTAATGTTATTCTTTCAGGGTTAATTATCTAACTACATAACTCATATCCTTATTAGGATTCCATAACGGCGTAAGTGCCACTAAAAACTTAAAGACAAAAAGCGACCGAAGACAAAAAAAGTCGTGTCTAAAAGCATTAATATTTGCTTGGCATGAGTCCTGATTTCGACATGCATTGGATGTTTCTCTGTGGTCTGCACTCCGGCACTCACGGAAATGTGCGGTGAGAGGATACCACACGGTACCATTGAAAGTTAAAGTTAGCCGGTAGCGAGTGCAAGTTCACTCACCATACGATATTCGTCTAAAAATTTTAGTAAAACCACCTTTTGTGGCACCCACGAGGCTTGATACTGTTGTCTACAATAAAGAAAGTATAGTGTAGCCTGAGGTTTATCTAAACTGAGCAGTGATAGTCTTGGTTTTAGTTTAAGTACCGGTTTCTAGCGGGAATAATTTTTTTTAAGTTAAACGTAAGAGAAAAATGATTTCTTGTCACATTAAGTTGTTTTCAACGTAACTAATTCATAGAAGCGACATCATCATACTGTACGTGCCCTCCACGCTGGCCAAATGCGGATTGGCAGACTTCATATAGGTACTTTAGAAGTTACCTTGCATGTTAACATACGATGTTTTCTTTGGTAATTTTATTTAATAATCTGCACATAACTCTTTTGATAATTATGTGGTAACGTAAGAGTTTCAACTTTAGGAACTACCGTACGAGTAACTAACATTCAAACCACTAACTTATCGCTGCAATTTCATTCTTTACCAAAAATGTGAAACTATTATTTTACACAACCTCATATCATTTAGGGTTTTCTTTATTTAACAAGGAAATGTCTTCAATTGGATAGTATTTTTCTCGTGCAGCCAAGAATATTATCCTAGCGGAGTCTACAAGATTAATGATAATGGGTTCACAAGGCGAGCTCAACAGCCGGGGGCGAAAGAAAATATTAATTCTGCCCAGTTAAAGAAATTAAGTCAGGTGAGCTTAGTGAGTTACGAATCAAGTTCGCTTTCTAACTGTATCTTTAATTCACTTTTATTGTGCCATTGGAGAACCAAATTGCGACTTAAATTTATTGGAAGGTTCAGTTTTACAGGCAAAATTTAATTTTGGTTTCAAGGATTGGTGTTATGAGAATTGGAAGGGTAGATAAGGTAGAGGAATTAAATGAGTACAAATCAATTAAAAGATATATCTTTCTTTGCTTTTCTTAAAAACCCAGTTATAATTTGGCTTTTTATCTTTTTAATAATATTTTTTTATTTCCTGCTTTGATTATGAACGTATTAAAGGGATCAAAAAATTCAGTTGTTTTGTCTAGTTGTCTTATATTTCATTAAGTTAAGTTTAAAAATATTTGTAACAAGTCACGTATTATTTTAGTCTTTTTTTTATAACAGTACGCAGTTGTTATATCAACAGAAAGACAAACACAAGGTCATTTATTTTTTCTGAGAATAAATATAACATACTAGTAACACAATAGATAGTAAATGAAGATAAATTATTAAATAATAATTTACCTCCACGTTCCATTTTGATTGACAATACACGAAGTCAAGAAGTAAAGTGTGAAATATAGTCATGATCTATTCAACAGTGCGTGACCACAAGCATTACTGCATAAAAATGTTTCATTAAGTATGTAAATGAGATTTTTTTATTTTATAGGTATCTACAGTAAGAAAAGGCGGTGTTTACTTCGCTTATTTTGAATTAAAGAATACTAATAAGTAGTGACCACTCTCTACCTATGAGTTTGGTTACCAGGGTAGGTACAATCATACTAAAGTGAATTATCCGTTCTCAATAGTAGTAATGCATTTTTTACCAACATCAAATTGGACAAATACCAATGATTACTAACTTAACTACTCATGTCTTTGTCTACTAATAACTACTAACTTAAAGTAATTTCCACAGTTATTTTATTAACACTTGTTACTGATACGACCTCATTACTCTCCCAACAGTTCTTTTTTCTGTAAATGTCTATGGGTGACAAGGGATAGTAGCACCGGGAATTCTTTTGCTAATATAATATATAATATAAAAAGAAAAATGCGACCAAACAGCGGCACATTAGTACCTACAACACCGAGTAGCGTGACCAGTTAAAATTAAATACAATTCTATAATCCTTTCCTGAACGATACGTCACAACCAGCCAACATTTTTCCACAACGTATCATTACCATTGTGATAAAAGTGCAAGTTCGTGACACGAAAACCAGGTCTATTAGGTATTCAGTTATTAGTACCCACGTAGCAGAGTTGTTTTAAATGTGGTAATTTCTTAGTACATTTGCTACAATGTTATACCTAGTTATATTTTTAATGCAATCCAAATATGTTGACAATTTGGTAGGTATCTCTTGCAAACTAAATTTTATTACGAGTAGATGATTTGTTTTTACTCTTAATATAGTTTTTAGATGTGAGAATTGACTGCGGTTTTATTTTTATGATTCAATATAAAAAACACCATTTATAAAGTAGTAATTTAATGATCCAAGTACCTACTATTACCGGTTGTCTACAGCCATTTAAGTAGATTCAAGTCTCTGAGTAGGTTGTCCTCACGCTGCCGCATCCTGTTAACCTCGTAAGCACTTTTTTCTTTCGTGATCTAGATATTCTAGATCGCACTTTTCCGCGTTTTGTAATTTGTTCCATGTATAAATGATCTTTAGTTAGTCATTGCATAAAATCTTGTTTCCTTACGAACGTAATGTTATGTATTAAAAGGTTTGAACTTGAAACGATCATAAGTTACTTCATGATAATTAATAATGGATTGTTTATTTACCACATTATTTGTTGTTTTATAGTATTAATAGTAGAGGAAGTAAGTCGTATACCTAAGTTTTTATTGTCTTTCTTTTCTTAAAGGATACTTTTGGATGTTTTTTTATGAATATCAAATTCCTAAGTAGAATCAATTCACATTACATTCACTTAGGGGTTTAAGTATCTTCCAAAGAAACTTTTATTAAAAATAATTTATCATGTAAATTCGAATCTTTATATTTTAGCCAGTTGTTCATGTACTGCGTAGATTTATCAATATGTCTCATATTGAAGCGTAAACATAATCTTCAGGAGACATGTATATAAAGCGTAATCTTCTTTAGAAGGGATCAATATTTTTGAGCATCAATTCAATACACGCAGAGGATTAGCGTAAGAACAGATTCTTTAAGCCGCTTATTGTCAGTTGATTTCCTACTCATATTAAATTGCTTTAATTTTTTAGTTACTGTAGCCGTTTTGTTAGAATCTCGCTATTGTTATTTCGTGACGATATGGCTTGGAGCGGCACGCTTTGTGAATGGTCACCTAGCATGATAGGTGCCCGGTCACTAATAACCGACTTGTCACGAACCCGCACTTCGGTTACAATTACCGGTAAAACATACCTATCAGATATTATCGGGGATTTAGGGGTCCGTAGTTACAACTTGCGATCATTGGTAGAAAATCCAAAAACCAACCGGGAGACTCGTGATGAAAGAGGCTCTATGCCTCCGCAATAATAAGGAGAAACCGATGCTCAGTAAATAGTGGGTTGAAGCCACTTCGAAAAACAAAAATGTAGATAGCTCGCTAATCCAAATTTTTTGTTCTTGTCTATTGCACAAAATTTATTTCACTTCTGATAATTTGTTCTTTTAATTATTAGTAAGTACTTTTGTCTATTACTCACATTTTTTTCTTTTTTGATATTTTTTGTCCCTATAAATATTGGGAGCTACAATTAAGATAGTTAATACTATTTGTTCAGTTCTTTCATTCAAATCGGGAAGGTACTTAAAAATAACTTTAATAGCTCATAACCAATGAATTTCCCTCCCAAAATCACAGGAGTCCAATATTTTATTCATTGAAGCCTTATACGGTACCAAATAATATTGCATTATTAGCATACAATAAACTGTATAATTAGTTTGAAATTGCTAATGAGCAATTTGGAATATCAATGGTGAAATTAATTTAGCAGTAATTACGTTTTAATAACATTTGAATGAGATTGATTAATGTACTCGGCAGTGGATTGAGTTCTAAACATAATGCAGATTACAAACAGTGATACAAATTTAACGATTTAGTAAAATTACACGTTGCGTTCCATTTAATTTTAATGCGGCTTACGAATAAATAAACTAAATAATTATAATAAACCCGAATGCCAAAAGCTTATATAATTTATGATACTCGGATAAGACGAATCCATTGTCATAATAAGGCGTGCGAGTGCGCCAAAGAAAAGGACACACATACATGGAACCACAATTAACAATGATTCTACCCAATGTAATTTATAATCCAAGAAATTAAATGAATACTTAGATTTATATGAATACTTAAATCTAACCTCATGTCGTTTCGCCTACTACCACAATTCACAACACAGTACTCGTAGAATATTCTGCAAGTTTTGGGTATCACAGCTTCAAATTGAGACGAAAAGTTACGGAATTTAAGCAAAACTTCACTTAATCATGTTTGAAATTAGTGCAATGGCGGTTGTGTTGAACACAAACTAGGTATTTGACGTCTCAAAAACCAATATGGCATCTCTGAGGCAAGAAGTATGAGGAAGTGGGGGGGTAGGGAGCTGTCAAAATCAAATCAAAAATGGGAGCGCGTCACAGACTGATTCAATACACAATATCATTAGGATTTTATGCATAGATTAAGTGCCATGCATGGAACATTCTGGAACATTACCTGCCTTCTGGTTTAGTTAGGTAATAAATCAACAATCAAACAAAGCTTTTATTATTATTAAAACCCATCTCTTGTGTTGATATGGTTTTTCAAATGAAAGAAAAGTAGTTCTCAAACTTTGCGGTTTTTACTGGACAGGAGTACCAAACATAGAAAGAAATTCTATCCTCTCACTCTCCATAAAATAACGATCATGTATAGACCATGTTACCTATCTAAACTTAAACAAGCTAGTCGCGAGTGAAATAAGTCCCTTAACAAACTACAAAACTATTGCACCAGTTATCTGATGAATATTTGAGATAATCCTCTGTAATTTGCCCGAGCTATTATTATCGTTGAATTGCTTTTAACGTTGTGGCTGGCTCAATTAAAGCTGGATTATTATAGAAGCATTTGCGAAAGAAATTATCGCAAATTTAAATACAAAGCTCCTTAATCGCTTAATTACACGGATTCGAAGTTAAATATTGGTTAATTCTGTTTACATTCTCTTAATAGGCGCTGCAATGTGTACAGTAATGATTTTGTTTAAAAAAGAAGTAAATGTTTAATGTTTTCCATGTTTTGGCTGGGGACTAGTGAGCTAGTAATTCGGTTGTCTTTTTTGGTCGGCAACGCATCAATGTCTTTGATGTTGCATGGTGGTTGTTGGTGGTTACTACCAGGTAGGTATCAGGTAAGACAGCGTAAATATACATAATATTGGTGTTAGTTGATACAATTTAGCACCAAAATAAGTCCTTAAAAATAATGAAAGTCATCTTCTGGTTAGATATAAAATACCTATAAAAAAACTTAATAGGTAGTCACTAATTTAAAGCGCATAAAATATTATAACGATAAATTCATTTGAAAATACAACACGCTCAGTTGAAGATAGTTGCAGCAAAATTTTCTTTTCAAGTGGTAAAATTTTCACTTCTCTCCTCATTAGCAAGCGGCCTTTTGAATGCACGTATCTCGCTACAGAGAAGAGTAGTAAATTTCAGAAGCATAACACTTTTCGCATTCACAGTTATAAGGATATTTCATGAGTATAATTTTAATTAATTTTTTAACTATCCAATTTATAATTATACCACGTTAATGCGTGCTATATAAGACAATCTGTCTATGGTAATCTTTACAATTTTATTAATATTAAATTCACTATTATTACCGATAATAACTTACCATGAAGTTCCTTGGTTAACTCACCTCTAAGTTTGAGTCAGTCGTCAAACGACATGTCGTGTGTTAGGAATTTTAGAGCCGGTGATATCTTTCATTCATTATCTTGCAGATGGACTACTATTTTTCGACAGAAAAATATCCAAAAAAAAATCAGTTTCAATTAGGTGGAATCTGTACCCTCTAGTACTAAACTTGATCACAATGTCTTATGAGAGAGGTTCTATGATCTCCACAGAACAGTTAAAACACCCAGGACTACTACAGCCCGTGATACCTAATAACTTTTATTCCCTTTATAATGTCCACATGTATTCATTCGCAATGTACGCAGCTATTCGAATACACTGAATACACATACCTTCCTATACATTCGCAACAGTATTTTCAGAAACAACATTCGAATAAATATTAAACGAGCAAAATGATTGAATAAAAGACAATAATTATTTCAACGTGTTTTAGTGAAACATGAACGCGAAAACACATGTTGTTTAAATACAGTAATGGCCCTCGCCCGACCATTTAACGATCAACTTGTGATAAAACCCATTCACTAACTACAGAGTAATGTTAACTGCAACTGAAGCGTTTTATTTAACGACTGGTCATAGATTAGTATTATTGTTTTGCTTGAAATTGTAACTAGATTTGAAAATAATCATAATTTAAAACGTTTTGGATTGCCTTTTAAGAAATGTGCAGGCATTTTTTGAATTAAGAATTGGCATGGTTAGATTTGGTTAACATAACTTTTTCAAGACGGTAAAGAATTAGAAGCACTACTTTTATAGCTTGCGACAATCGCCTTTTTCTGATTCGTCATTGTGTTTCCGACCGGGAATCAAAACCGGAATAGGAAGCTTGCTCTGCTGACGGAGACTAGAAGTCTTGTTCTATATTCTAGAAAGTATATTGTCGCTATCAACCTTTATTAGCTGTAAATTCATTACGTGTAAGTTAATGATTATCTTGAGGATCTATTTTTTCACAAAATAAAATTTACAGATAGGTACTGGCAAAAAATTATAATATCGGAGTCATCTTTGGTTAGCATAGTATGGTATCGACTCATAGTGCCAATGGCTATTTTTTAAGTAACGATATTTTTTTTTAAGTTATGAATAGAAAAGCAAGAACTTGATTAGGTACTATAAAGTCGGGGGCACCATATTGAAAAAGGACACAGCCTATGTCTCATATTAAAATCGGTCAAGCCGATCCTCCTCATAGCTCAGTCGGGTAATAAAAATAAAACGATAAAAACTAAGTAATTGTAGCTGTATATTATTCTGATACTAGAACTAAGCAATAGAAAAATAACCCTATAGTCCAAGCGCTACGAATGCTCACGGGTCTACGCTTCGGCATGTGTGTCACGTGCCGGATTATAAGAGCTTTTTCCAATTCTCCATCGAAGGAGACGGTTCGAGGCGACCACGTAGGCGCTATATCTTACGCTCTGTACGCTTTTATTTTAACGAAATTTAGCCCCGCTAGTGTCATTGTCGATTACTTTCCATTATCTCGCGAGTTTTAAGACCTATAAATACCAACCGCTTCCTTTCGAATACTACACCGAATTTACCTGCCATGATATAAGTAAGAAATCGTCTGTGTACCCGTGAAAGCTACCTACAGCCATTTGCACCGTGAATCATGTTTGCAAGAAAAATAGAACGGATGGTGCGTAAGAAATTTAATATCTTATGAAATTGGAAAATATTGTAGGAGAGCGTGCTAAGCGTTTCGCCTTCTCGGATCGGTTACAAGCTTTTTGGGAGAGGCCCCAATATAATGTATACAGGTATGTATTGTGTATTGTTTTATATTGGGTTTCGATTGTTTCCTCCATACGAATTTGGCACAATGTCTGTTTGTTCGGGCTTATTGATATGAGGAAAATTCCGGTCGCAAACATGAAACATGTTCTTTCGTAATATACCTTTATGGGAATAATAAAATTGAAGATAGCTCGGGTATCATATTGGCAAATTGAGTGTAAATTATAGTAGTATTCAGTGAAGATACATAATAAAAATTTGACTATATTGTATCCATATCCAAGTTGGCTTTATAATAATAATAATTATTATTATTATAAGTCAACAGATTATTGATCTTGATGTATTTCATAGATATCTTTTGATACATACAGATTTGTAGAGATATCGTAAGGATGTGGTATTCTACCTGAAATAATGTTTATGAATGAGATATGTCGTCCTGTTATATTTTTTTTGTAATGTGCTCATGAAAGACACTAGAATTTTATAAAATTTTACACTCACAAAGCATCGCCCTAGACATGTTATGAGAAATTCTTAAGTAGAGGCTTAAAATAGAGTCCGCCATCGTGCAAGGTATGTTTATGAGAATAAAGAGAAGAAAGATAGTATAAAATCATACAAATTTACACCCCTTAGGTATTATACGTGTCCTACCTCATCTCTATTACGAGTAGAACCTTAAAACGATTATCCATTTATCTCCTGAATGTACACACCGAAAATCGAATTCAAAGTCACAGTTCCATAATTTTACAAGCTTTATTAAGCTAAAAGGCAATTAGATTATACTTAATTTAAATAAAATTATAATAATAATGTAAGCACAATTCCGGATCTCTCATTTCGGGTGGCGTACAAAAATAATAGTGAAGAGGAGAGGCGAATAAAAATAAAAAATGGACACGAAAATAATAATAAGCTGTGATTTTGTCCCGCGATTCTACAATGGCAGTCCGTGGTCGTTGTTCTCATTCATACAAATCCGGAAAAAATAAAACAGATAATATTAAAAGCGCCCTCGACAACCGAGCTTCCCGCCTCGTACATTACTGTTCCGAAAATGTCCCATTCTTATTCAAATATTTCCGGCAATTTGTTTGTCCTATCGTTCGGAAGGGTACACTACAGTCAAAATGAAAAACGACCTTTCGATACTACTCACCTGTACTCGTATGAATACTTTTTATTATGTGAAAAACTATGTAAAAATGAATTATAATTGTGTCTATTATTTTGAGGGAACAAATGAACCCAGCAATGGGATAATTGTGGGTTGAGGTGATGATGATTAAATTTTTGTTAATGCAAAAGAAAGTGTCGGTAATTTAGTGACTTGACACCTTGCATCAAAATTTATATTAGGGTACTAAGATACATATTATATGTGTTTAAGATGACATATGTCCAACACCGCTATACACCAAAAATCTTACGTGATTTTCTTTCTGTCATGAACCACACAAATTAAGACCCTTTGACATACAAAGAGACAAACCTGAACTTTAAGTTTCTAAAGCTATGTCAAAGCACAGTTTCTACACAAAAATGATTATGCTGCACCGTTGTAAAGTTGTAAGTCAGTATCTTTGGAATTCACTAATGACATCGAGCAAGGAAAGAAAAATGTGTATATAGTTTAGTTTTATTTCTTAATGAATCAAAGAAATAATATAAGACTGCGGTTAGAAACTAGCCGTAAGTATCCTGTCACATAATTACATCAAATCATGGCTCTATATTCGGAGGATTAAAGTAACTTAGGAAGGTATAATTACACAACATTTTAGCAGAGTTCTTCCAATTAGTACAAATTTAATTACACCGTAAACAATTAATTATGTTATTATAATTCCACGATTCAAGGTTAAGTTCTTTAAAATATAATATACTTATCGAAAACAAAAAAAATCTGTATAAAGTTTTTGATGCAATTCTAAAATATGCATAAAAAATTATATTCAGACCAATAAGAAATTTTAATTTGTGGATTACTCGTTATACAATTCAAGTAATAAAATTGTTGCAAATGTCTGGCAATAAACAAAATAAAACAAAATCAAAACATTATTTTAAAACTGTATCTCCACGAATTCTATAAAATATAGAGAAACTAAAAGAATTATACGGAATTTGAAATACATTTTCTGTGCACGGAGCGTAACTGTGAAACGGCGGCGGCAAAATGTTTCATGGTTTCAACGTTCAACATAATTTGTTGTTGTACGAGTTTCAACTTGAAATATATAACAATTTTTATCGTATACTGGACTAGTCTTCGCTTCTAAGACGTATCATGTAATAATATTTATTATTTCAAATCGAAATTTTTAGCTGCCGACGCAAAAATAATGGGTACCAATGAGTTTAACGCCAACTTTTATTTGTGTGTTGTTTACGCTATATTTAAATTTCTGTCATCTCTCCTATCCCAGGACTGTTGAAATAGTTTTCGAAGGAGATAAATTTGTACTGTCATACACCTAATCTATACATTATTTGCCACCAAATTACGTGGGGAAGAAGTTAGAGTTTTTTGAGATTATGTAACTATGGTCATTTATTTAGTAGGCTCCACAGACCAAACGGCTTAAGGGATTATAATAAATGAGATGTCATTGTATTTGTCTCCATTGTAGGAGTGACAACGGCTGTAATTTATGCCCAATATTTTTGCAGTCTGGTTTTTAGAATTAATGAGTACTAGTTTTGTAAAACATTATGTGTAGAGAAACAAACAAGGAAAGACACTTGACTATTTCAATAATAATTTTGAACTCTTTACGAATACTTCCAAATTATGCGAAACAAAGTTGCGCAATTATTTAAGCATAGGCGTAACTGGTATTGAAACTGGGCCAAACCGCCATGGCTGTTCTCACCCTCCATTCGTAAATGTCAATATAAATGACTGAACGAGCCGTCCGCATACGTATTGTAATAAAGACCCAAACATCTAACCGGAATAATTGAGCTTTGTATGCTAATGTTTCCAATAAATACATAATTAAATTTACGAGTTTTAGAGTGTGTTTTGTGGAAATAACGACAATTGACTACCTTGATGGTAAGTGGTATCGGTTGCCCAATGAAAGGCCCGAGTACCACTCTGTCGTCAAAATTTGACCATTATGTCTAGATTGTGATAGATAGGAGCAGTATTATGTAATAATTTACAGTGTCATCTATTTCCTTAATACAGGTACCTATAATTAGCGCCATCGATTGAACACAGACGATGACAATATTACCAGAAAAATCGAAACTATGATTGTTAATTTTTTTTCTTACTTAATTGTATTTATAAATTATGCATTAGCTTTGTGAACTACTATCAAATTTTAAGTATACCAAATCTCAATATGGGTCATAGTAAACACTAACCTTCAGAAATGGTCAATTTAGTTTACTACCTACTCAGGGCATAAAAAACTATAATTTAGGATTATTTGCGAGTAAAGTGGATTACAGTCACTATTTCAGTAGGCACTGAAAATGGTCACCTGAATTATAGTACCAATAATTTTAATAAGCCCACGTCATGGTGTGCCGACATAGGTGATTTAACTACCTATGAAGCATTATAAATTCTAATACATTTACGATGAAAATCAGCTACTACTCCCGAAAATGCACATCAAAATGTTTCCTGTCTGATAGAACCATTAGTGAATGGGGAAGATATTTTCTGAAATAATAATTTGCATACTGTTCTAGGTATATAACATTAGTTTGGTGCGGTAGCCTCGCTTCGCATTTATAGCTAGGTAATGATAACAGATCTGTTATTACACTGTTGTTATTAATGAAAATAAAATGTCCTAAATATCAGAATATTTTTTGTAATAAAGAACGATTTTTTTTGGAAAATAATGATTATCAGGTGTAAATAGGTTTTAACACTATGTTTTATCGTTATGTGTTATCTTTTATCGTTATTAGAATTTATTTGTCTAACCTATTAGATCATTAAAACATGACTTGATAAATAAACAAAAGTACTCTTGTAAAATTTTGCTTTAACAAAGATCACGTTTAATCACTTCTTGAAGAGAGAAGAATGAAAAAAAGAAAGGAAGTTACTACTAACTTCTAAAGCTCCTATCGTTAATCAGTAGTTCGATGAGTCTTTTGACAATTGACTTAAGTAAAAGGGTGTTAACGAGCCAGGTGGTTTAACGGAACCAGATACCAGTAAGGTGCAATTGTTGTTTGCACGGCCTTAGTCTAGCCCAGTGGTTTGCAACCTTGTCATCTAACAGAGCCAATATTGAAAATACATAATTGAAATTTATTCAAGACCCATTTTTCTCAACTTAAACTATTCTTCAGTAGAATATATTGTTATGAAAATAAAAAGGAAAAACTACATTACAGTGCTTCCTTTTGCTTCATAAATTCTAGTTTTAAATTAGTATTAACAAAATACTAATATTCTCACCGTCAATGAAAATTTTGACTAAGAGCCAAAGTTGAACAGTCAAAGAGCCACATGCATCTCGTGAGCCAAAGGCTGCCAACCACTGCCCTAGCCACTCTACTGATAAGGTATTCGTGAAAGGCGTGTATCATTTGAGCCTTATCGCACCATTTATCTTGTATTATAAACACAAAATTAGTATTAAAATTTCGTGGGACCTTGACATAATACCGGTGTCACGTAATTACATGCCACAGTAAATGTAGTAAAGGCTTATAATTACCCTAATTTGTAAACTGTTTGCAAATTTTAGAGCACCAAACCTATGTTTTGTGAACTCGTTAGTGCTTAGTAAAACAGTATAAACATTTGGCTTCACAATAAGAAGACAAAGATAAGCGAGCTTTGAAATTATGATTTTACAAAAAAAATTAAATAACAACAGCTATTTTAACAACTAAGGTTTGAACATAAAATTTAATTTCCTGCTGCGTAGGTAAGTGCACTGATTGACGCTAGAATCAATTTATAACAGTTATTTATAATTTGTAAGGTTTTAAAATGATAGATCAATTAAAACTATTCAACTAAATTACTTTCGTTTCGACTTCTACCGACTATCGGATAATAACAATTAATTGGCTATTTGATTGTATACATTTCGTAATAATGACTTAATATTTGAGCGCTAAAGGTGTATTTAACAATTTGTGATATTACGGACTAATTTTTGTGACAGAAAGTTGGGCCTAACAATAAACAAAAAACTAGCATTATTAATCTATGCTTATAATAAAAATTAAAATTTGAGGGGGGTCTGTTTGTCTGTGTGTTTGAAAGAGCATTACGCCAAAACGGCGAATATGACAGCACAATGGATAAAATACATTCATAATCCTTGACTCTGGGTGTTACTTAGGCTTTATTTAAAGTTTGTATGGGACTTCTCTGGCGATACGACAACTTCATACTGTGTAGTTGCAGTCAATTTGAATAACTAAGTACCTATCTATACTCGTAATTACGTATCAGAAAGTTTAACTGTTATAAACGAGGAATTATTATTACTAATACATGATCCGAAATGTTAAGTTGAGACACGAAATTACTTAGTTCAAACAATTTAATTTGCATTTAAACACCACCACTTATTGAAAACTTAATGTGAAGGAATGAATTCGCAAGTTTTTTTGATAAAATCGCAGCACCTTTGCAGCAAGTTATATGATATCTAAATTAATTTTGATTCCAAATTTTACTTACTTTGTAATATCTCTTTAAATTGGTTTGTATTTCTCTGTTTGAGTTATATTTTAGATTTGTTTTGATTACTTAAAAAGCAATTTTACACTACTACAGGCCTATTTTTAGCATAAAAATCTCCCTTAGACTTATTACAAACTCTGCTATAATCAATAATATGTTACGTGACATAAAACTGAGTCAAACGATGCAAAAAGTCGTATTTTAAAGCATATAAGAAAACTTTTCAATTAAGCGCAAAAACGACGTCAACGTTCGCGTCTACGTAAAATTTGTGTCATAAACTGTGACAGCATGTTGAACACGGGTCCAAGTTCCGTGAGAAGTACTTTAACCTTTGTAGTAGAAACGTGGGTTAGATTTAATCGGCAGCGCGTGGATGGTTACTTGGCAATTAATTGATGACCGCAACATGCTTATAGGATGAACAGTTTCATGAATGAACGCAAACACACTTATACCCTTGCAGTAGGATTCCATGTGTCGCGGGTGGTATGGACAACACAAATAACACATCACTAACACCCATAACCTGAGGACAAACATTTATCTGTCACATAAATATCTGCCTCGGCCGGGAATCGAACCCAGAACCCCTCGCTTCCCAGGCAGGGTCACTACCAACTAGGCTACGAGGTCGTCAAATGAAATTGAAATGTTCCAGTCTTCAAAACAGCGATAACGTGATTAAGGAATATAGCCGCCATCTTTAATTACATGATGAAAATTCGATATAAAATCACAGCTTCAATTGGGCATATACCTTTACAAAACTAGATTTACACGATAGATACCCCTATCCTATTGTGGCTTACAAGGTTTTACTACCAGGAAACCCGAGGGTTTACGGGTACCTGGGATTATGTAACTGAACTAAGTAACAAAGTTAAATGTAAAATCACCTTTGCTCCATTCAATTCCCATGTTTACGATCAGGACTTAGCCGCAAAATTTATTGCTTTCCGAGCGGAAATCGAGTACACACAGTGGACAAATAACTTGACTTGCGCATGACAAATGGATGTCTTAACACCAATACGCTCTGTCTAACGTGTCCTTTGAATTTAGACCTTTTCTAAGAATAACGGAGGCAAGTATGAGTTTGAAATTTGGCATGGTTAAAGTTTGTATGGATACGAAAAATATAAATATTTTGTATCATAAAAAAAATATTAAAAAAAACCCAAATTAATACACTGCGTTCGGTATACTGAAAAATCACACATACGTCAAACGGAATCGTCTAGAATTTTTAAGAATCTTTTAATTACCTACTTATTTTGAAACTTTCTTAAGTTATTAAATTCATATTCATTAAAGATTTATACACAATCTGTACAAATAGTGGTAGAATAACGTAATGCCAAGGATCGGGACTCACATTTATTTTAGTAGCGATGTAGCCGCGTTCACGGGACAGACAAATTAGCTGTCTCACTCGTGACAAATGAGCCCGGTTGAACACGATGTTTCTGAGGTGTAATGCGAGTATATCAGTTAGTAAATAGAAACCCGATCTCATATTGTCTAAAGTTAAGTAAATAATGCACCACACTAGGATTCAGTGTGTAAGGGAACTTATGAAAACCACATAAAGACAGAACCAACTCTGAAGGGAAAATAAACTCATCTTTTAAACTTCTGCATAGTTGTAAATTGAAAGACCCATTTGAATGGAAGTCCAGGATAGTAGTAAAAGTTCTTTTTCCTAATGGATTCAGTCTATTAATAACCATTGGAACCAACGGTTGTTAATACTGAAGCACTAAATTGCTCTAGACGAATTAGGCACCTACATTTTTAATCAAATTTTTGTCAAAACTAAAATAAATTTGGTATAAACACAACTAAGAGCTCAGAGAGTTCTAAAAAGCGTACAACATAAATTAAATTTCCCTAAAGAACAAAGCGCAGAACAATGCAAATAACCTCTTTAAAACGTCACCAGCTGAAACAATGGAGTTTAAACGTTTGTTAAGTGTTGCTGAAAAGTCACTAAGAGACGTTTTAAACAAAGGGCGTTAAGAATATGACTTGTAACCAAAACGCGTATAACGACATGGTGTTTGGTTACGAACCTTACCAAGTGTAGAATAATTTCATATAGACCTCTAAAATTCTTGATGATAGCTGCATAACTCGCAAGTTTGATGATACTGTTTACTGATTCAGTTTTTCGAACCCAAGGTCATCCACAAGGTGACGACCTAAGGCAAAATCCAAACCTTACAGAATTTGTCCTTTGACCAGTCGCATCCCTAAATTTAAAGGAAACGAACAAAAAATTTTCTGCTATTCTCTTGACTTTTAAACTGAACTTTTCAAGCTCGTGTCTCTGTTCGCGTAAAGCTGTGTAGGGCTGATAGAGCCAAAGGAATTGTCCATCTGACTACTATTCACCGCGGTACACCATTATCGTATACACAACAGAATAACAAAGAAGATTCAAGATAAAAAAAGCAAAAAAAAAAAGTGTGTTTATAGTCCGACCACTATAATCTTTAATCTCGACTTGAATTGCGGAAATAAGTTAGAAAACCACAACAATGTGTATCGTGATCAAATTGTATTTCTATTCATAATCACACACACAAACGTAAAATTAAATTTCCGCATTCCCAATTGTTGATGAATGTCGTTCGTCTTTTTTGTACCAATCAAGAATCCATTAATATATCCTGATCTATATTTTTGGATGGTAAGTGATCACCTATCATTGTACATACGATGAACACCATCACCGATAAATTAATAAAAAATGGATCAATATAAAAAGGGTAGAAAGAAATCAAGAGCGAACTGACTCATCAGCTTTTGATCAGAATCACACGGCTTAAGATGAACCTTTACATCTCAATCAAGTACTTAATACTTCCTAAGATTCCTAACCTTATCACATTCATGACGATTCGAATAATGCATTTCCAATAGGCGCAAAATTATACCAAAACTCGCCTACGATTAAGTGTTATCGATTGAGAAATACTATCACTTAATTATGTACTCGATACAAAATGTATAGACATACTACTTCTATTCGAACCCTCACTCCGGCTGATCTAAATGCATTACCTACAAATAGAACGGGTTCCAATCCAATTAATTGAATTGAGACACTCTTGACCCTTGTTAAGAGCCCAGCACTTGAAGTGGAAGTGTGTAGTTATATTAATTGTATTAATCATGTTCTGTAACAGGCATGCATTAAAAGATCTATGTGACAGGTGATATTAAAGACTATTATTAATTGATTGATAGATACGATACATTTTATCCGCGTACTTTAAGTTATGTGCGTATTATAAATTAGAAGAAATATCACCTAAGTGCTTCGGTGAAGGAAAACATCGTGAGGAACATTGCACATGTAAAAGTTGCCCTTGGACTTTACCAAGTTGTGAAGATTAGGAATCTATTCTTAGTTTAGAAATTTGAAGCAGTCTGCGTGCTTGATTGTGTCAAAATTTTAGTTCGTTTGTAGAAAATTTTCTTCTTTACCATGTAAGAGTACTAAGTTATTGCCAGGCTTACCAGATATGATAATATTATTATCTACAACAAATTATATTAAAGGTAATAAGCAAATGTTTTGTTTGTAGCCACGAGCGGGCCAGCTGTTCCTAGAATTATTTGAATAATAATGTTCAATTGTTGTTTGGTATGCGATAGTTATTAGAAAATATAGTTCATATCGTGGCCTTTGTATTACAGATCAGAGTTCATACGCATAATTTTACGTTTAAAGTGAGCGCGAGAGCATTTAATAACTTTATACTTACTACAGGACCCGTTTTGTGGTCCAAATTCGGCCATTACTCATTTGTCAAATTATAGATTAAATATAGATTAATTCTATTCCATGCTTTTGTTATCTCAATGTTAACGTCAACTATTAATTGAGCCGTAGGTGGGATGTATCTGTGTATTCAATCCAATCCAAGCGCTAGTTTTGTCTGTTTATCTACATTAAAGGTATTTGAGTATAAAGATAAAAAATACTTTTTGCACTTGTAACTAAGCAGGTGTTTATCGAGTAAATGGCCCTAGGTTCGATTTTTGAGCAGACTATAATGTTGATCTTCGTAGTTTTTTATCTTTGATGAATTTGAATGTATAGAGATATTAACCGCTGCCCTATACACTACACAGATTAATCCCAACCAATAGGCTAGCTAATTTTCTTCTTAAATTGTTTGTAAAATGTTTTTCACGAAGCTTAGTCAAATTATTGATAAGTCGAAAGACAAGTTAAGTCTGCAGTGAGGTGTGGTCACGTTCTTAGTTTTCATACGCATGTATCACGCTATCAATGTAGAAATCTTCGATAGTGTGATTAGGCTTTTGACACTCTTGACGTGCTGTCAATATATGGAATGTTGCCATAGTTCAAAGCAATTCTAGAAAATACCGAATGTCAGGTCAGGTTTATTATCTCTATTATCTGTAGGTACTTACTACTTAATAACAATTTTGTAACGAGGTCATATACGAATACCTTTGTTAAATATTTTTGGTCACTTTTTTGCTAGCAGCTTTTGTAATCGGTACAGAAATCAAAATTATTATTAAGAGTTACTGGCGGTCTATCTATTTTACTGTAGTAAGCAACCTAACCTGGAAATGCTCATAGCCAAATGGCTTGTGTTGATCCTAAGTGATCGCTATGCAAAATAATCAGTCCCGATTTTAATCGTTAGATGTCAATCGTTAAGGCATGTATGAGGCCTTTTAGTGGCATTTAGTTTCCGACAATTCGGTTGACTACAAACACCCTTGTTAATCTGCACTGGCGCAATGTGGTAGTCTATGCTTAAGAAGTCTTCAGTTATGAGGAGAGACCCGTGTTCAAAAGTCGGCCATTAGTGAGTCGAGGCGATGTAACCTAACCTGTTGTTTCAAATACTTTGAATAACATCACTATTCTTCCAAGAAAATTTAAAACATCTCTTGGTCTAAATCTAAAACAAATCTTATTCGAACCTTAATCTTAAAATAGATAATCCCATTCTCGTAAGTTCCCCTCAAACCCAAACTTATTGAGGCAAATAAACCAAAGCTAAAATTATTCTGAGAAGGGGCGCCCGGAGACGTAAATGATGTATACGATTTCCCTGGCCTGGGAAAAACATGAAATGTGGCTACGATGGCGGGTATGAATCGACGGTCGACTTCTTATAGCCTCATAATATATGGTATCGTATATTACGCACTATTATCTGATAAAAAATTACGCAAGAAAAGCGTAATCCCTTCGATTTCAGATCCCCGAATTTCAAATACATGCGTAATGTCTTAAACTTAAGTAGGGTGCGCTTGAATATTATACAAGGTATGCAAAATTAATTCGACTGTTATAATTTTTGATAAGCCAGAAGTGGTTTCAGAGTTTTCTATAAATAACAAATAAATTCCAGATAAAATAATTATTGTAGAAAACGATTGCAATCTTCGGTAAAAGAAAAGTGATTTTAATCACATTTATAAACTTAATTATTTTATAAATAATAATGAGGGATAAAGTATTTGTATCAATAAAATAATAATAAAAATAAACTATGAAGCAAAAAGAAAAGTAAGATTTATTAAAACAGACAGAGAGATAGCAGACAATAAGAACAAGACGCGAACAGTACCGTGAAGCTAGTAATTACCTTTCTATGAATATTAATTTATTTCATTTATATTCTAAGTTAGCTCTTACAATGTCTTTGTGAGGCTAATATATAAACACTTCATGGTCATTTATAGTTCTATGCTTTATGTTAGCTTGTAACTGATTCTGATTTTTTTTCTCATAGTTGTTAATAATGAAAGTATCCGAATAAAAATATACAATCAAGCAGATCAACTACGAGGTAGTAAGTGGTTACCATTACCCACAGTCGTCAGCAATACCAAAGGCATCATCGATGTGCTTACACTCAAGAAGAGAAAAAATAATTAAGAACATCATTACATCAAGAAAATTAATGAAACAAAATTGTTATGCAATTTTCAGAAAATAATGGTGACTATTAAAGATTAACAAAGCACAGAAACAAAAAATATAATAATATACTTAATTATAACTATTTATTTTAAGCGTTGCGAGTATCATAATCATTACTGATATTGTTTACTTCAGGTTTTGGTTACAGTTCAACTTATTATTTTTGGGTAATAACTTTCTCAAGATATACAATTAATATGTAGAGATTAAGTTTTAGAATATACCTATATTTTTTCCTTATCTTGAAAATCAGAATTGGCTCTTATTAGTTTCTAACAAAAATTCTGTTGTATTGAATTGACTTCCACATCATAACTATAACGTTTATGTATACTGCATAGCATCATTAAGTCATACTGTTGGTAATAACCTTGAGGGCATGCATCGAGAAGAGACAATCACTGCATAACTGGACGCACCCAGGTCAGACAATGAGTTATCGAGGGAGCCGACGGAGGAAGGTCGACTCGTCACGCTCGGGTTAAGGACACTAGGGCTCAAAGATCCGGACCTATGACATAATGAGTAGAATAATGTCCTTTCTACCTTTATTTGCTTTCAGAAATGTTGTTAAATTGATTTCATTGACGACTTCTAGTCGCCCTAATAGTATCTACTCTTACATATACATTTTGATACATTTAATGTTATTTGTGTCTTAATTAAGGATTGTCGGATGTGTCCTTGTTGATATTTTAACGGGTAGGGTCTCACAAGAGTTTTTCTTGTCACCATAGTCTTCCCATGACGAAAAGAATAATCGAGCTCGTATACAATATTAAGTGAAAAATATTGTGTTCAAAGTTATTGAGTAGGTACCTAGTACCTACTTCTGAGTCAACACATTAAAAGCTATCAATATTTTCCTCTTATTTTCAATGGTTAAAATTTAAATATCGGTATTTAAAAATTGAACATCGTAATAATAAAAGGATTTAATGGTCCTAACTTAAATGTTTTTGAACAAATTATCATTCTGCAGTTTTGATCTTGGCACGAAAGTAACAATAAAAGCGGAGCAGCGAACGTAAATTGATCAATTGCTCGGCTCATCGCCAACTCGGAATGGTTTGGAACTACCCTAACGACTACCTTGTATAACTACGACTATAAAGATGGATTGATTATAATCATAATAGTTTTTATAGTTTCAATAAATTCTGTTACATTGCTGCCTCATCGTTTACTTTTACATTGTACGTTCTTTCACATTATTCTTACATTGTTACTAGAAATTCAAGGTTAGTTAAATTGATGAAAACCTTTTGGAGATCATTGGGTTTTTTGGCATTTGTTTTTAATTTTACCGACGACGTTCATAATAATTGTTATAGTTTTGATGTTAACAATAAAAAATCATTCCTTATGAAAGACATCTAAATCTATACTCTATACTACTAAATAAAATTGAAGTGTCTGTTTATAATATTAAAATCACAGCTTTTTACTAAATGCATACGTATGTATACACGATACACATACCGAAAGAACACTTTTTAAATTTTTTGTCTGTCTGTCTGTTTGATCCGGCTAATCTTTGAAACGGCTGGACCAATCTTGACGGGACTTTCACTGGCGGATAGCTTATAATTAAGGAGTAACTTAGGCTACTTTT
>LGAG01000158.1:81646-158489 GCA_001278395.1 Lerema accius
GGAGATCATTGGGTTTTTTAGCATTTGTTTTTAATTTTACCGACGACGTTCATAATAATTGTTATAGTTTTGATGTTAACAATAAAAATCATTCCTTATGAAAGACATCTAAATCAAAAATAGAATTACTAGATCGACATCCTTGATTAAGCTTCATAGGCAATAGTAACTGATTTATTGACAATCACATTTCCTCTGCTTGTTTGTTGACTATAATAATACGAAATCAAATATCCATAACTATGAAACAAGAAAACAAATGAAACACTAGGTACGATAAATTTTAATAAATTCCATACGAAAATTGTTCGAAGGTCGATAAATTTGCTTCCACCTAAAATAAATATGTATGGAAATTTGACGGAGTGTCGTTACACGGGGCAGCGCGGTCGAGCCGGGAATGCGCGAAAGTGATAAATTTGTCAGGTAACAGTGCGTGTTCCGAATTTGTGACGGTGCAAATCACCCAGAATATTGCGTGAGATTGAATTGTGCTTCTCCTTGGGAAATTACCTACTGTCGTCGAGCCGAGACACGTGTCGGTTTACGGCATTTTTGCACTTTTCCAAACCAATGCGTTGTAACAACTGGTTTCCAAGCTCGGCGTTGTAACGTTATTTGGTTGTGTTATTTCTAGACGGTTGCTGTATATTATGTTTTATGTATTGTACGAGGGGAGAGAATGTTATTAATCTCAATAAAGAAGATGAGATGTGAAAGTTTTCAAGTACCTAACATATAGCAGCTAGTATAAAAGCAATTGATGTTTTGACCCAGCTGTGTTTCTTCAATGTTTTCGTCTTAGGGACTAAAATGTAGCAATTTAAATCACATTATAAAACTTAAATATTTTATTATTCAAATAAAATAAGTAAGTAATCTATCAGTCTCTGATCTAACAGTAATTCATAACGACTTGATTGAGAATCATAATTATCATCGGCTTTATATAAGATAAATAAGATAAAATATACCATTGTAGATAGACAGATTAATATAAGTAATAAGAATAGAATAAAACTGTTTAGCAATAAATTTAAACAAATGCATGCGACGGCGCGCCGGCATCAGGGGAGCCAATAGGTATATCGAAAAACATAAAAATACTGTAAATCTGTAACGATATAAATCACGCGAAATATTGCACGGGATCGAATTATGCGGCTCTTCAGGAAATTATTCACTAAGCCCTTGCCGGAAGGGTATGTATTGGGTTTTGTTGTACTCATAAATTTCTTATCTAATTTATCGGAGCGATTATTTATATTACAAAACGGCATTTTATTACGGCGTGGAATGTGTTTTGTACAACGTATAAATTGTTTTTTTATATGTTACAGAAGAAAAATCTTTTAGCATAATATCCGAAATAACTAAATTTATTAACTTAAAGAAAAAAAGAAAAACTAGGGACCTATATAGAGTGATGTTAAGACTTAAGGAAATAAAATTCCATTAACTCTTGTAAAAATCATTAGGAGCTATAAATTGTAAACGCTATGAAGATAACATTAGATAAACATGAGGTAAATTTACTTTGAAAAAAAGTTAACCAAAGTCTAATCTTGTAAGTTTTAGGAAGAAGCTACATAAACTAGTGTTTCAGAAATAAATGTTATACAGGCTTTTAATTCCGTACTAGTTTCCATGTGTTATAATATCTACACCAAAATAGTTTAACAGCTATGCCCTTAGGTCTGAATAACGAACGGTAAAGTTTTACTCTGGCTTACTATAACGATAATAACTTCTATCGTAATGATGGTTCGGAAAGCCCCGATGAATATAGCTAAAATACCCTCAATTCACGTTGCTGCAGGTAACTTTGACCACTAAATATTCGTAGATAACTATCGACAGCAATACTTCCAAGTACGTGACTCAGTGGAACATAGTTCGGACAACAGACTACTAACTTTAAGGAACATAATCATACGAATAAAGTTTTTGGATCAAACAGTACAAGGTAAGGTACCCTAGATGTTTTACTATTGCTAATAGCATGAACAATGAACAGTTAAAAACAAAGTAATGTGAAATCACAAACAATAATGATACAAGAACAAATATTTATCTATCTGCGATGAGTAACGATTTTAGGCGAAATTGATCTTCACTTTCTGATAACAAAGCATGAACCTCACAAGACAATTGAGCTAAACTACTTACTGCATAAAGTAATATTGGATAATCTCATATTTTGTAGTTAGAACTTTTAATTTCCATCACATTTAAGGTATCAGATGATCGTAGACCTATTATACTCCTAATCTGTACGACACGGCTTTGATACTTCTACTGTAATTTAAAGAAAGGAAATGAGATTTTCTGTTGTGAATCAGAGTTTATTATTATAATTAAATGTTAAAGCAGTGCTCAGAGAACTCGAGGCATCTGTGTCAGTACATCAACCTAGGGAGCTTACCTCTAGGCTTCGTCGTAACATAACGAAGTCAAGTTTACCGTTGACAATGCGGCTACGGCTTATTACACGAACTAAGCCCGGTCTAAACTACCTGCCTGACTACTTGATGCTTTAAATTATACATCTTGTTACCTTATATAATGCGGATAGGTTGTAATATTCGCTGGTCGTGTTAGCACCAGTTTTGCTATTCTCTAGTCCTCTTAATTAATAACATTGATTAAATTTAATCGATGTCTTATGTCTGGTTAATAAGATTCAGTATTAATAAACACAGAAGAGATACTGAGTAAACTATGATTTGCTCTTTAAATTTTAGTTAATGAATATTTTGTATTAGATATGGAAGTAAGATTGAGTAAGAATGATTTAAAGCGGAAAATGAATGAACTTTTTCAAACAAAATTGCACGATAATTAAGTAGTACAGAATACTTTTACTTCCATGATGGCTTAAAAACTGACGTTATTTCGTTACGGTGCTCAATTAAAAAGTCCTTAATTGAGTAGCTATCAATTTCTGGCTTTACGGCCGCATTGTAATTATACTATACCTGTTTGGGTTGAGGGCTGTTATTCTAATGAGGTCTGATCCCATTGCCTAATTTAGTCGTTCGTCCGACAGAGCGCCGGCAGTTTGCTGACTGCACATAAATAGCGCTTCGTAAATCCCTGCAAATTGCTTCGTACAATTAAAGGAACGGACCGGTGTGAAGATAGCTTAATTGTAATTTATTTTGAACCCCTCTTGTTCGCTCGGAGAACAATTTAATTATGCTCAGACTATGAGGAATCCGTTTTTCTAGACTTACATTGGTATAGATGTTATCTTAAACAAAGCTTAAGTTTCGTTTACTTTTACTACATTACGTTTACTAAAGCTTACTTACGTTTACGTAATTGCCTGTTTTTTATATGATCAGAGTTGTTATGGATAGTCATATTTCTGGGCCTAATTGAGCTTTATTTTTAACTCCGCTTTATTTGCTATATCTTTTTAATATCTTCACTTCCTTAATCCTTTTATCTACTTACGACGACCCCCTAGCCTAGTTGGTAGTAACCCTGCCTTGGAAGCGACGGGTCCCGGGTTCGATTCCCGGCCAGGACAGATATTTATGTGACAGACAAATGCTTTTTCTCGGATCATAGGTATTAGTGATGTGTTATTTGTGTTGTCCATGCAACCCGCGACACAGGGAATCCTACTGCGGGGGTATGAGTGTGTTAGCGTTTAAAAAAAAATCCGTTGGGAAAAACAATGTAAATTCTCTGGGGTTTTAGTCATCGAGATCGCTAAGTCCACTTGTAATTATGATCTATTGCCTATCGTCTTATTATTATTCTAGTTCAATAACTTAAAGCAGCACTTGTTAAGTATTTACAGTTTCACTTACTTCGTATTCACTATTACCGCCTTTGTTTTCAATTTGACAGTAACGAGTGTTTTTTTGACGTTATCGTGATTTGTGATAGTTCCACTTCAATTTCGACTGCTACTCATATTCAGCAATCGACTTTTTGTAATTATAATTCCTAGAACGGATTCATGAAGAATAAAAAATGCTCATCTAACTCATTAGCAGTAGCTATCAAAATATTGAACAGATTCTTAGAACTCAAGTTCAAAAAAGAAACTGAATGTTTTAACTCTCTATAATACATAATTAGACCACAAACAAGATAAATAAGAAAAGTTAAACAACCCAAAAAGTTATGTAATCTAAAACAAAGCAGAATTTAGGATAGTAAAATAAGCATATAAAATTTGAAACCAGCTTTAAATGTATTAAGAATGGACCTACTTATATATAACCATATTGTAGCATAATATAAAGAAGGAAAATGATATTGTTTCTTGAACGATAGTTTACAATCGTAAGTAGTTAAAACGTGTTGCTTGTTTTTTGTTTTTATCAGTCATTTAGCCACTAATCGTTTCAACAGTATGTACCTTTAAAAACGTGGGGCACTGTTTTGCCATCAATGGAGTTTATTATATCCATATTAGAACATTTCTAAAAATACCTCTAAGAACACAAGCAGGAGAATATTTTTCAAACGTAACAAAATAAAATCTGGCATCATAAACGATTTTTACAGCGATTTTAATTCCGTCAACGTGCGGTAGTATTGACGGGAGAATATTTATTCTGTTTCAAAGAACAACTCACCGCAAGTACTTGGTTATGCATGCCGCGCTTCGGTCAGCAAATTCTCTGCCAAGTGCATCGGTCAAATGCAATCTACTTTCCAAGTTACATTGTATAAGCTCAGGACGATATGCCTGAAGTTGGTCGACGCCATCTTGCGGTTGGTTTGAAATGTATCTGAAAGGAGACTTTTCAACTTGTTTACTAACTCTTGCGCTGTTATTTGTTGGAAACGTGTAAATATATTTGGTTTACTGTTACTTGTCGCCATAAATTCGTAAATAAAAATGTTTTTTACTTGTATGTAATGTAAATCTAATATATTTTCTATTCTTTAGATGGTTGTTTTGCTTATGTTATTTTAATTACAGGAAGAAAGTGACATCGTAAGCGGTATACTTACTCTAAGTTTTTTTAATTAGTTACATACATGAAATTATTTTAATTTTTTTTTTGCATTTTTCTCTATTAAAAATACAAGGTTTAAAATAACTAAAAAGTTTCACAATAAATATAAAAGAGAATAATGTCAACAATGAAATAACTGTCAACATTTGAAAATTTGTCGTTATGTGATCGTAATCGTATCAAATGTGTCCCTAAATTACAGTTTTCGTTGTGCATCATCAAAAAAATTATTGTTATAGATATTTCGCAGCAAAAATGTTAGTGTACAAGGAAGAAGAAGCACCTTATTTGGAGAAAGTGATATATTATGGGAGTGCAACTTTAATTTTACTATATGCGATAAAGTTTATAAAATATCTGTCATCGCGAAGACGAGACATGGAAAATAGGAGGGAATCGAACCATAGGATAACTGATCGATCCCGTCTGATACCAACGTACCATGATAGTGGAAATGATGAAGCTAGAGTAAAGAAAAGGCAGAGAAGAAAACGTCATCATAGGTATACAGCAGAACAATGGATACCTAGAAAAGATCCTTGTACTATTGAATTTGACGAAATTGAATAAAGTTTAACTAAGGTCAGCGTGAACTTGTAAGCGACTAACTTTATTGCAGAGATGAACTAAATTAACACAATCTTTGATTTAGAAGTCTGATCTGATATTGTGGTATCAATTAAAAGTTTTTGAAAATGAAAAACATCTTTTAATTACCCGTACGGAGTCCGCGATGATCTAAAAGAGAACTGACAGATATACTTTTTATATTTGCTCTAATTTAATCCAAAATTAACATCATGCCATTTTATTATCTGAATGCGCATTTCATTATCAAAATCCATTTTTTTGTCTTGTTTTACAACCCAAATGGCATGACAGATTTTAATATGTATAAGAGGTGTCATTGGATACGTCTTCGTAAAACAAGTGATATAGACTTGATTATTTTTATCCTCCAAATTTTTAGCTGTAATGACTTCTAATTTTTCAGATCTGTATGAACTGCAGTGATCACTACTTTGGTCGATTTACTATCAAATGCCTTGCTTGATCTATTGCCGATATTGTTCAATACTATCCGTCTATTGATCAGAAAACAAATCGATCAAAGAAAATCACACATTTTTAACATTACGCCTGCACGAGAGTACACGATCAAACCTGATTACTCGCGAAATGTGATGAAACTACAGATAATAGGTATCGTTGTGACGAAAGGTCCCATATTAGAACATGTCACAACGTGCGGGCGTCTTCGAACGTGAGAGGAAATCGTGAGTTAAAACCGTGCTATGGACGATTAGCTGGTGCTTGTGGGTCGCGAAGAAGCTAGTGTAGATCGAGAGCTATGTGTAAAAAAAAAATTAAACTTTAATGCTATGAAAATTCGGAAATTACCCAATATAAATAAAGACTCGAAAGGAATTAAATTTTTTTTCTTTTAGACTAAGAAAGATATGTGAAATAGTTGTCGTAAAAATAATTTTGACGCATTTATTATAGTGCGGAAAACTTTTCGCTTGTTCAGCAGTCATTTGTCAACCAAGTGCGTTATCACTTCTCGAAAATCATCTAAGCTAAGTAAGCAAAACCCTAAACTTTCTGCAATACAAAATCCACAGCTCTTTCTCCCAATTACGTTGTGAAATGGTTTAGGTTTAATGAAACACTTCATTGTTGCTTAATGACGGACACGTGAGGCATTCTATCTTAATCAAGAGCTTCGACGCATAATACGTTACAACTTTGTTCGGCATTGTAGTCAAATTTGAAGTTAGTTACACAAGAACATTGCCTATAGTAATTGATCACCGATATACTATACTCTTATACCTACCTATACATATATCAATCCATTATTGGCTCACTGCATAGTATTGGTATCACTTCATTACTGAGGAGACCTCAGGGAAATCCGACATTTAAAGCCACGTTAAAAACCCATTAAAAAAAATAGACAGAGCGGTCACAAAAATCTTTCACTCGCTCGCCGTATTCTACCGATTATCATTATCTCGAATGGCTCCATATTTACGTTTGTCCAGGGCCGTCTTAAGCATATTCCGCGCCGGGGTGCGATTGATTAGCCGGCGCCCCTATTGTTGCAAAAAAAACGCAAAATAATTTTAATTTTCCATTTATTAATTTCTCAAAATTCTGTAATTTATGTATAAAAAAAAAATCGCAAATTATCTAAATGTAAGCACCTAATAAAAATCTAAGTTTCTAGTGCTCGGCGCCCCCTAGTACCCCGCGCCCGGGTGCGGCTGCACCCCTTGAACCCCCGGGTAAAGACGGCCCTGCGTTTGTCACTTTTAAGATCGATGGCTCCGTCCATACTTTTTATAGGTCTGTGATGCTAAGAAAGATACTTCGTTCAAAATACTAGTTCTACAACTCCTGGTCAAACATTGCAGGATAATAAAATACTCGTGTAACGTATAGGACAGCGTGCGATAGCAGTGAACCGGTCACGCCAGGACAATTCCCGTGTAATTTTGACAAACACTGCCTTCTCTGTAATAACAGTGAGTTCTCGTTATTACCTGTCTGTCGGATTCTTCGCGAGTCACGACTTCAGTATTACGTTTTCATCTAAGTTAACGATCACATTTATTGTTTTTTTTTTATTGGAGAGCGAATGTGTTAAACACTGAACAGTTTTTTGCTAAGTGGCAACTTTACGGTGTCTGACTGTTTGTTATTCTAGATTAAAGTAACATAAAGATAATTTGATGCTATGAAATTTTAGGTGATTTGTTTAATTAAATGATTGTTATGATGTTACCCTATAATAAGACAAAAAAATTGAATAATACCATTGACGATTTGATTCCTCAATCGATCTTATGCCTCAAAAGACAAAAATGTTAGTCAGCTTTTTCATTGTTAGATGGCGTTACTTGTCAATTAGATTTATAAAACTCATGCATGCCATACCTACAAACGAGTTCAACACATTCAAAATAAGTAAAGAATAAGGAGAAAATCAATAAAAATATCCGTGTGAATACCAACCTAATAGTAGAAAATTTCTAGAGCACCAGTTGGCACGGTAACAAGTTCCGGCAGGTCTATTTAACTAAAAGCATAGACATTTACGTGTAATTAAAATTAATTACAGTCTGAAACATCTGCATCCTAAAGCTTAAGCGCAATTAAAATTTTATGTTTAAATAGATTCTCGGACAAAAAGATAAAAAGTGAACGAGCAAACCTCATGTAGCAGAAATGGTAACTCGGTATTTTTTTCCTATTGAAAAATGGCGTTGCTGTAAAATAAATGCAAAATTGTGTAGATAATTAAGATTTATAATATTAAAACGCAGAGCCCATTGAAACGCATTTAATATTTTATGTTGCCTGTGTACTAGTAATAAGTTAATATCAACAATATTAACTTTAATATTTCAGAAAAATCAAGTAGCAACGAAAAAAATATTCTATAATAGTAAATAGTAGTAATTAATGGAGAAACAAAATAACTTTACCGCTAAAAATGGGTTAAAGGGGGCCCCATTTAAAAAAAATATATAACTGGAACAATAGAGACGAATCCAATAATATCCCATATGTTGGAATCCGTTATGCCGTTTTTGCTTATGAGTGAGAGTACAAATAGGCACAAAAACATTACTCTTTATGGCACTGTCGAATTATAACCTATTCCGAAGTCTTACCAGGTACTTTTTTCTTGAAATTTAATAGCAAACTGGGATATGGAGTGGTTAAAAAAAAAGGCAATTTACATTAAACCCATTTCCGTTATTTTGGATTTGACATCCAGTTTTATAATCAAAAGAGAAGATGAACCGAGGACTATAAGAGGATTTCACGAGCGAATTAAGTTGTTTCAAATAAGCACAGAACTATTACTAAATATAGCGAATAAATTCTGAATAGTTTTCGTGTCTTTGATCTAGGGATGCAATAAGCCATGAAAACTATTGGAGCAGAAACAGGGACAGTATAATTAACGACCTCAATTCACCACGAATATTATCCGCTCAGGTACAACCTTGCTCTGATGTTATCGTAATATTTATGTCAGAAGAAAGGGGACGTATAGTGTGGTAATAATTCAAGTTTTCGGGACTTTCGTGTATGTTACTAATGAGTGGCGTAATTTAGAAGATTGATCAACTTGGGATGATAGGTCGTCGTTTAAAGAGGTATAAAAACCTAGCATAGGTTTGTTTTACCCAGTATAGTTTATAATTACAACTAAAACTGACAGGAGGTGCTGTTGTTGTGCGTCTACAACGGATCTGTCAAACTTCTAGGCGCGCACTAGGCAGACAGACGGAGGCAGCCAAAATATAAGGAATTCGTGGCTACCTATAGAGGCAGCATACATACATACAACGTCATACGTGCGCTTAGCAACCAGCTTGGGTTGTAGGTACATATTATGGCAACTCCATAACATAAAGAGATTAAAACGAACATAACCATATCTTTGATACATACGAGTAAATACACATGTAAAAGCAAGACTCCGTTGACAGTTGACGTTGACATTGACATTTGCCAGACAGCCATATTTGACATCAAACGAGTCTATAATCCAAAGCTTTACACAATCAGTTATGGTCTAATTTTGACCGCACAACTCTTCTTCTAATTATAATAAGTAGTGATTTGCATTCGTCCCAGCAAAAAAAGGGAACGATAAAAGAAGTTTCAATATCCAAATAGCCTTGAAGGCATTAAAATCTATTTCTATTATAAAGAAGGAATAACTTCGTTCAATATTACTTCCAAGTGTTATAAAGTCGCCGTCAGGAACACGGTCTCGTGGTCTTAGTGCTGTAACCACAACTTCCTGGCTTTGACACAATCATAAGGCCCCAGGAAGTTTCACTGCTAGGATAACTTTGCTTTAAATTTAGTTTATTTGGATATTAGAGGTTAGTTTACAGTATATACCAACGTTGGAACTTTACTACGTTTAGGTACTAGTAATCTGTAACTATATTTGCAATAATTAAGTCCTCTATCCTGATACTGAGACTCAAATGGCAAAAGTTTTGTACATTAAATACAGAATGCAATAAAAAAAAATATTTAAAATTAAATACCAATCACTTTTCGAGATACTTCACTTATTCGAAAAATCGTGAAAAATAAAGTACAAAATAGTTTAAAGAAATGCCTCAGTACATTATATTTATAACAGAAAACTGCTTATAGAATCTAATATATTTAATCTCAGAACATTAGGAATATTGAGTTCTAGCTATTCTTAGGGAGCTCTAGACTTAATATAAATCACTATACCAAGGGAACTTTGTTCAAGATTACAGTTATTGATCGTTGCTGCCATCCACAGAGTCCCGAGTTCTTATCGCTCTAACCACAATTCCTTGCGTTTGACGTAGATATTTGAAGCTAGGAACAACGGCGTTAGTGAACAATAACCGCCGCCGTTGAACGGCCATCTTGTAAAATTTGTATTCATTTCGTATAGATAACCTCAAACCATTGATAGGCCACTACTGAGCACGGGTCAAACCTCATAACTCAGGAGGCTTAAAGCATTCTCCACCACGCTGCCCCAGTGCGGATTGGCGAGGGATTTCTACCGTTAACCAACTATATTACAGTCTTTTCTGTAGTCCTATTCGATGTCTGTCATCGTTGTCTATAAGCGGTTGGGATGATGATATTAAAGTTGGTTTAATTACAAAACAAATAATTAAAATAATCACTATTTAAGGCCAGTCAGAAAATTCATTTAAGTCGGATTGTGACACCTAATCCAGCAAATGATTAAGGGCCGAAGAAATTATGTAATACTTATAAATTTTATATTTATAATCTTTCAGAAGTTTCACCTTTTGTCAGAGAAAAATAAACAACAACATCATGAATAAATAGCACGGAATGCTTTTAATAAAACGGTACGAATGACTTCACTGAGCAGTAATTAGCTTTGAAATTACATTTCATTCCAAGGATTCAAATAGTTTTTATTAAAATAAATATTGTTAGAATAAAAACTTAAAGTTTACGTCATAATAAATATTAAATGTAATCAAGGCATTTGTTTTTGGAATAATATAAACCTTACTATGAAAAATTACCAATATGTAGAGTCAAATGAAGTCTTGAAACCGAAAGTCTTATTTCTAGTGCAGAAATCAGGTAAATAAGCATAATAATTCTGAGAAATATTGTAAGTAGGTACCGATTAATTGTTTCATAATGATACTACCTCACAACGGCCCAATCAATTATCACAAGCAACGTTCATCAGTTTTAAAATACCATTCGGTATTTTGCCAATCTTTTGTACAGTATGTAAAATAGCTTTAAAAAATTTAAAAACCCTACACACTCAATGCCCATGAAGGTTTCAGTGTCCTTGGTCCTAGACGAAACAAATAGACAAAGGGCATACACTCAGACCGAGAATAGAAATCTAAATTCATCATTCAAATTACTGCTTCGTTGGAAAATGCAACCCAGAACTACCTAATTGCTCGGCAATCTGGCTTTTCAAAGGCGATTTCAAAGCTGACGTCTTAAATTTCCAAAAACATTAGAAACATACTGTGTCAAGTAAATATGGCAATTTATAACATTCACGATAAAATTCATATATTTACCTACTTATAGAAAACGATACAACCTACAATTGTATGTCATTCTTGCAAGGCTTACCTACGTTGTCGAATAGCAGACACTGACGGCGCAACTAGTTAACTAACTTAAAGTTGTTCAGCGAGCTATGAAAATAGCTGTGCACGAAGTTTCTCTTGAGGATAAGATCTGAAATGAGGTAGCAGAGAACCGAATTACCTACGTAGTTCCAAAGGTTGGCGAGCTTGAACTTCAGTATTGAACGGATCGTTATCGGAGAATACCACACGTTAACATTATATAACAGGCTATTGTTAATTGGTGACTGTTGTTGTTGTATGTTTTACGCCTATATAATTGTATATAGCAAAGTAATAAAGCTTCTAAACTATTTGTTTATAAAAGGTCAAATAAAGTATTCTGCCTAAAGTCCTTGTCAAACAGGCAGCGAATCTAAAGAATGGCGAACCGTTTTTCTGTATAACCAACGATGTTTCCTAACGATTTAAGTATGTTATCAACATCCTACTTTTTTGAATCATGAAATTAAAATTTTATTAATGTTGTTGACGTGGTTACTTCTACTACTACAATCAAGTTAGAGTCAAAGCTAGGAGTTAAAAGTAATCAAGTTTGGCAATCAGTAGCATGTTCGTTGTCTCAAACCAAACCACTTTATCTCTCCGAGCATAAGTTCCCAAACTTTGAAAGTGGCAGCGTGGTGTTTTAGTAAATGTGACCCGTCGGAGTAAACAATGACAAAGCCATACGAACCAAAGCATGCAAATTTAGTTGAACTGCAACGCGACCAATGAGAAACGTCCTCAATAGTGAATCACTATTTGGAATCCACTTAGATTCAGGTTGCGTTTGCTCTGCTCTTCAAAAAAGTGCATGCCTCGTCCTTTTTAAATTTTGGGCATCCTAAATATTCTATGCAATTTTTAGGTGAACTTTAAAATAATTCAGTGAATTCCTCTTTTGCGGAATTTTTTGAATTGCGTGACTTTTGTATTGAACTACATAATTGCTCGCAATAGCAATTAATCGTTGGTGATTTCACTGTATCAGCTTTCATTTCAGTAATAAAAAAAAACTGTATTAGCACTGAGTGAAACATTTAAAAAGTTTTTAATATCGATATAAAATTCAAAATCATAAATTCATATCAAAAGGCTCTGTCTGAAATTAATTAATAGACAGCTATGAAATGCGCAAAGTACGGACTTTTCATTGCAGTGATTGATGAAATTGCTATCAATTTACTTATACAAAATGAATATTTTATAAGTGAAAAGCAGACTTGCAATCAAGGAATTTAAACCTGAGTTATGTTCACAATTTAATTAGCGTGCTTACCTGCAAAGCTCATTTTCTCTTAGATGTTCTGAATATATTTAATTTTCTTCAATTTCCCGAGAAGTTTTGCCAATCCGTCTATCCTTTTACTTTATTATTCATGTTATTCTACGAATTACAAAGAGTATCAGAGTTATCTGATAATATCATATTATACAAAAGATACCTTTATTTGAGTAAGAAAAATATTTTTTAATAATCGAACAAAGAGTTTTGTATTTTTAACGCTATTCTATAGAATTATCCATTTATAAAACAGGCGAAAAAAAAGTCGCCAGAAGTTAAGTGGCGATGAAATTGATAATGATTAGTAAAAGTCAATGTAGCAAAAGTTTATTATTTTTTTAAAAAGATCCACATCACCCAATCATCGTCAAAAGCGTAAGAAGAGTATTTTAAAAACACCTATACATTTATATCTATATTTTATGAACAATTTTTATTACGATGATAAATGATGTATTATAATTTGTGACAGGTTACTTTTGTTTATAACGCATGGTATGATAATTTCCTATATTGCAACGTCGAAACTTGACGCCAAGTATTAATTTATGAGCTAACCTACATTCCTAAACCTAATATTGCGAACTATTTCACTTTGAGTACCAGGTGCACGAACCAATTAGTTGGCAACAAATCAAAGTTGATACAACAGTACAGTTTTATAACAAAATTTCATTAACTAAAAACAATATTGATACTTGATAGGTCCGAGAACATTCACTCTCGATTGTGTTATTCATTCTGTTGCTACAATACTAAATTAATCGACTTTATGAAATATCGCAATTTAATAGTTAGTACTCAGATTTATAATCTTTTCTTTTACTTTGTCCATCTATGTATTGTCTTTGAATTTTCCGAAATTTAAGGCTTCCTTAGCAGAAGCGTGTCAATGGGTCCCTTTTACTAAGAGTTTACTGTCCGTCCGATGATTTCTTGGATAAATTGGCAACCAACGTAATCATCAATGAATTTAACAACCTTTTTACTTACCTGTAAACTTAACGCTTATGTATGATACCAAGGTCTAGCAAATATCGAGGAAAAGTGTTTTCACTGAAAACCAGGGTAGCACATTGTAAGGGCCACATGACATGAGCTAAGTGGGATTCTTTTTCTCTGCTATGCATTGTACAGTATGTGCATAATATTAACATTATTGCATATTGTACTACAATTTAAGACCATTATGTTCGCTTGATGACCCGTATGGCGTCCTAGGTTCGATCCCCAGCGGGGCCAAAATTTAAATGACGAATTTTAACTGTTCTCGTTCTGGGTGTAAGTTTGTGTTTCTGTGTCGTCACTGGCACCAACACTACAGGGTATCCTAGTGTGGGGCTGAGTGTATAGCGTTATTTATTTAATGAAGAAATAATAAATGTTTTCTCTTTCCTAAAATATCAGATTAACTTTAATTTAATGCAACGCAGGTGTAGTAGCAATATGTGCAATTACCTGCTCCAAGCTGCCAAATGTTCGTCTTGCATGGCGTGCATGTGTCCTCTAGCCGGCTTGTCATAGTATAATTAGACAAGTTAATTAAGCAGCTCAGGCAACGGCATTACAGGAATCTCGGCAGCTTTGTCGCTGGATTGTGTTGACGTATCAAGATATTAAGTGTGTTAGTGATATGTTACGGAATGATTAGCTTGGTGTAGCCAGATGCTTACTAAAATTGTTGGCCAAGATGTTTCTAATATTAAATCGAAGTGGTTCAAGTGAGTTTACATACTAGGTATGACTAAGCTTCATGTAGAAAACGTATGTGTCCGGTATATTCCAGACGCATTCTGATAAGGTGTCATTCAGTAAGATTTGTAGGCGCATTATGAATTAATTAAAGTTGGTAAGATCAACGAAAGATAAAACAAAGGTAATTTTAGACTTGTCTTCTAACTTTACCTAACAGCCGGACTTAAAAAACCGAAGCCATAAACATCTTTAACAGTTTTCCCCCAAATCATAGCATAGTATATTGTTACGAAACTAAACACAATTCTTGGAAATTATATCCGCTACTCGGTATTCACAGCGGTGTCTGTATACAAGCGGCCGCTTATTGAATACCAGTTGATTAGTTTTTGTAAGGAGATTTCACGGACTGTTGACGTACTCAGACAATAGCTCAATCAAGACAAAAGTTTGCTTCACCGAAATACTCGTATTACTCAGAAAAACATCGCCTGTCCCAGTTTGTACTGTCAAAAATTTGTTATATATACGAGTAGATAATCCAATTAAGAAAGAACTCTTTAGGCTGTATGAAATGCTAAGAATCGATTGGATTGAAGAGGTCACGTGTAATGGATTGGCTCTGGAGATATTTAGATTCCTAATGCGCTCAGCAAACACGCTTCGTGATCCGCTTACACATCACCCTCGCACTGAATTCGTTGAATTTAATAAGCATTTAACAAAATTCGTGCATAATAAGGGCTAAGCAGGCTTTATGAAAATTTTGCGAGAATATCTTTTGCATAACGTAACGGATAAAAGAAAACTCCGTGATATATTCCGAGGGTAGTGCGATATAATTTATTTTTACGAGATATGGCGGTATACATATAGGTTTTATTTTTTTACTACTCTTTTGTTATTAAATAGGGTTACAATTTTCAAAGTTGAGTTATTCCTAAAAAAATCTAAGTTTACATACCTAAGTTCATAATAATTGCACCTAAAATTAGGTACACATGTAATCTAGGTAGCCTACGTGATGTTCCTAGTGCAGGTTGTATACTAACATATTAAAAGCCTATTCTCTTCTGTGGAAGTAGGAATTATGAATGACGAATTATAAGCGAAACTCACTTCATACAATCATATAAGATTGATATAAATATCCTAAGGTAGGTTAATAGTAAATCATTTATCATCATCGCAATCCATAACTGTCCCACTGCTGGGCTCGGGTCTCCTCTTACCGTGTGAGGGGTAAAGGCCATAGTCCACCACGCTGGCCTATTGCGGATTGGCAGACTTCACACACCTTTGAAAACTTCACTGTAGCAAGTGACAATGAGTATCTAATTGTTGACAGTAAATAGTTCACATACATCTCAAGTTAAGTTACAGTTATTAACCAAATATTTAGAACATATCGGTGCATATCTAACTATAAACAACAAAATCCCGTCAGACAAACTAGTTATCTTGTAATAGTTGAAAAGTAAAGTAAGATACGGGAAGCAATGTATCCGTTGTATCCGTAAATACGAGTAGCTCCAGAGTCGGATCCCAACTAGCGTACGCTTTGTTCCCGTCAAGAACTTTATGGCCCAATATACAATTTTCCAATTCGAATGTTGGCACTTCCACATATCTCCCTAGTTTCAACGTATCCCACGGCCGGTCGTGTGTTCACAAACCTTTGTATACCTATGTGTTTTTTGCCTTTCTGTTTTGTTTTTATTTGACTGCGCCAGTAGTGTAATGTTTTTGAGTGTATGTATGTGTGTGTGTATGTATGTATGTATGTCCATTTTGGCACGCTCTTTAGCCTTAACGACGTGACTGAATTCAAAGTATAGACTGCCATTGGATTCATTAAATTCGTCTTTGTTATATAACTGTTAGTCTAATAATTCTATTATAATACCCCAATAATTTTCAGTCGAGTTTTCTGTTCTTCTATAAATGATTACTAGTAGTAATATAATAATATCCTTGTTATTGAAAGACTCTTAAAACACGCATAGTTTGAATTTATATTCAAACTAGTTAATCCTAGGATGACTGCTTACACTGTGTTTAGCTTTCTGCTTTTTTCTTCCACTTGTCCATTAACTATATCAAATCTTAAACTCAATACGTGTCTGCATGATCTTTAAAAAGGAATCCATAATAAAAAATAGTAGTAGAAAACCAAGCAAGTCTAACATTTTAAACAGTCACCGTAGCGTTGCAAGCGTAGAAAAAATTAAAAGGCTCTCATAACAGGCTTTTTACCGTTTTCATACCAAAACTGCAATTTAAACTAATTAAGACTACCGAAAAGTTGCAAAAGATATAAAGGAAATTAAATCAAGAGAAAAATCTACTCGTTGAAACTACTTGAAACGTATGCGCTAGATTAACTTGAGGGCTCTCGGCGTGTGGAATCGGAGAACCAATAATTTCAACGAATTTACTTTCTTCGTGCTACATGCTCATACAAGCCGTATAGCGTTAAAAGATTTCTTTAACTTGTGGTTTATATTTCTTGTTGTTTCAAACAATTTTTTTTATTCGTTGTGTTTGATTATGATGATCAAAATTTTACGACCATATTTCGGTAGGTCCTACGAGATCCTACTAGGCTACTACGAGTGTCGCGACACCGTGCATGCGAAAGACAATTAACAGTCTTCTTATACCCATTGTTTTCGTCTATTTATGTAAAATTGTTAAATTGCTACAAAGGGTGTTTTTTCTTGAAGCTTGCGTGGTTATAGTTTTTGTAACAGAGAGTTAAAAAAAGTCTTTATTAAAGCCTCACGTAGGTACTCATGAATTTCGGTGAGAAACGTAAAAGAGCAATGCGAAAGAAAAGCCTAGAGTTTGAGAACGCTGCAGGCACATGAGGTGCAGTCAAGTGCACTCAGAGCGTAGAAACAGCAAACGGGCAATTTCAACCTGTTCATGCCTTCTTTGTTTCTTGCCTAAAGCTATATGAGTACAGGTATACCGAAGCTATTATTCGTTTACATTATTCCTTTAAAGTTGTGGTTTTGAAATATCATTAGCAGCGAATGCGCTCAAAGCTAGCAAGATATCTGAAATTTTCGCAATAATTAATTTATGTTTTTATTAAAAAAGGTAATCGTTTGTACGCTTACATACCGAGCCAATAAATCATTTTTGTATGTTCAAATCGAGCACGCTTACGACGTATCTTCTTGTTGGACATTATTTTGGCTATAAAAAGTAAATTTAACGTCAAAACGTACGCTTCCACTCCGTTCATTTTTAAAGTTAAACCCAGTAACCTAATAAAATAATATACCTAGTAATCCTAGTAAAAATTACAATGTTCATCCAGTTTAAGCATGGCAATAACATTTTATTGCTGCTAAAGTACAATGGTTAATACCCAAAGTGGAATTAACGCTTTCAGTCAAACGTGTATAACCTAGCCTAGCTTTCATTACGTAAGTGGCTAAATGGATTTTTACTGCTGTCGTTACTTTTCTTGCCATCAACGTAGAGGCCATGGTAAACGGTTTCATATAAGTAATGGTTTCTTGTTATTACAACCCGACATGGCAATAACATTTCAAAATCTATTTACATTCATAAGTGTAACAGGATTAAGCTGTATGATATGATATAGTAAAAAATCTGTACCTAATTTTTTATATAAATGACTTACGTCATTCTTTTATGTAACTGGTTTGCAATAATTAACAATAAAAGTATAATTGACTTGAAATCAAGGTTCGATGAACCTTCTTACATAATGAAAGTGTGTTCCAATAAATGAAAAAATAAATAATGTCAAAATTAATATTTGACTGTATACTCGTAGTATGTATCTTTAACATAGTACTTTTTAAATTTTGTATACAATAGTATACATTGTAATATACAAATATTTGGGTTAAAATAATAAAATGTACCTACACAAAGTTATTAACTACCAATTTGGGTCAACTTTACTCTTAGTAAATAATATATGAAGAGAACCACGCCTCTAGTGGCAAGAGAATGCACTTCACCCTAACTCACCCAGAAGATTATATCTCTGTTATCATAGGGCGTAGCCCTGTTAGTAGGGTTCGGATCTCTGGGGTGCGATAACTGATTGATATCTGCTTCTTTAGTTCCATGCAGAAGCTAAATGTCAAATGAGGTGATAGTAGGGTAAAGGGTAAAGTTGAGAGGGAACAAATCGTGATATGATTGTAATATTCTGTGATAGTGTTGGTCTTTAAATTGTATTTATTTAAGAAGTAAGAGAAAATATCTGAACGTAAACGCAAAAGAATAAGAAGATATTTGAATATTTTGGAGCAAAAATAATAGCTTCTAATTAGTGACTGGTGAAAGGTTTCCAAATACTTTAAGAAGGTATATTTTTTGTAAAGATTCAGTGTTTAATTAGTTTAAAAACGTTATTAGCACATTATGAACCATACCATTGTTATGTAATGTTAATGTGCTCTACATTGTGACCATTTATAAAAGCTTAACGCGTGTGTCTGATACGAATTCAGTCCTTGTGTTAGAAATATCTGTTGAAGTAAAAGTTTTTCATCACAGATTCAGTATAACGGGCGAGAAATGATTCAATTTATCTAGTTTATAAACTTTAACGATGTAAGAAGCAACTTAAGTGAATTATTTCGTGTCGAACCCGGTATTCAAAGCGTGAACTTGTGAAAGTAAGATAGCACGTAATGAGATGACGACTTAGATTGTTATTTCAGTCTAACGCCTCCTTCTGATTGTCACGAATATTAAATAAACGAGAGCTGATTCGAGGGATGTGCCTCAGAGAAGAATACTTGAACATTTAATGAACGAAAGTCGGAGAACAATTGAACGCTTCGTTGATTTGAGTGCGAAGTTGTGACATACAACACTGGAGGGTTTATTTTTGTGTACAGTATAAAGATACTCCCTTTGAATACTCAAACAGAAGCCGCGATTTTGTGTGTTAGATATTTCCGCGGTTTTTTATACTTTGCATGATACGCCTGCAAAGCTTTTAGCGTATTCCTCGGGGAAGTTTTTAAATGTAGCCATTAATATTGCTGAAAATATCACAAACGTACAAATAAGAGACGGCAAAGTTTTTCAAAGTATTTTGCAGATGTTGAAATACAAAGGCTGCTTTCGTGTTTAAAAAAGATCTTTCCTTAATTTTTTTTAAGAAATGCAATCTTATTTCAAATAATATTAATCCTTTATTTATCATTATACGATCTTAATAACTACGTCAGTCACATTCTATTTAAGACCTTTTTCATTTCTTATTTTCATTCAGACGAAAGATTTCTTAATGTAAATAATAGAAAACAGAACTAGACACCTAGTGGTGGCAATTTTTCCTGTAATTCCATCTTTTTCATTAAAGAGAAGGCAGCGGAGGTTGAGTGGAATGATTAAAGTAGCAATTCGTGCAAGCAAAGCTTTCGAATGTTTTTAAATCAGCGTACCGTGAAAATGCATTTTGTTTGATGTAGAAAATACTATGATTGTTTAACGTGAAGAGCCGTTTTAGCTGGAATTGATTGCGCTCGTTCACGTAAATACGTGAGAGTATGAAAAAATTAAAAATTTGATTCGGTACTCGTAGTTTTTACAAAACTATCAGTTACAAACCTTTTATGAATAAATCGCATACTTACGTAGTTGAAAACTGAATTTTTTTATAAGTTTAGGACATTTGTTTAAAATGAAGCATAAATTATAGATAATAATAAATGCTGCCTGTCAGATTGATATAAATAGGAAAATAATAATTCGGATTTTCTCACCAATTCTTCCAAAACTACTCACCAATAAACTGGCTCAAAAATAAACATCCCCCCTACGCGAAAATTGAGTTGTAATACAGAATCATATCTTATTGAATGTGTCAGAGCTATTCCGAGAGAACGAGTAGGTGGTGTCGTGACGACGCACAATCGCACCCGACATGTCATGTCATGTCCACATCCGTACCGGGCCTGTTTGACCCCGGAACTGTTGCTTCCGATAGAATTCTGTACTACGCAACTTTACTCATTCAACGTGTCCTGAATTATTTTTATGAAAATAACAAAAACAAGTATGAAAACCTTTCAGAGTATTATAAAGAACTCTCAGGTGTGCAGGTTTCATCACAAAGTTTTCCTTCACCGAAGCAAGTGATAATTATAGGTAATCAGTTTCTAATAAGCATATAACTTTTTTTTTGATTATACGTGCGTGCCAGGGTTCGAACTAGGAACTCCTATTTGGGAGGCCAACGTCCATACCACTAGGCTATCACTTTCTTCATGCACTGGTCAGTCATAATTAATTGCCACCCTTAAGCCTGTCACATTGCTATTTTCACAGGAAACGGGGAACATGCGAGGGTATTTCCAAGAAAATGTGAATTATTCACCATAGCATAAGTAAACGTTATTAGATTCATGAAACTACTGTTAACTGATACGAGGATTTATTACATATTAACTCATGATTTATTGTTCTAAGTTAACATTTCTTTCTATAGTAAAAACATAAGAATTAATTTACTAAGAATTCTTTGTCTGATCTAGAGATTTTCTTGTATAGCATTTTTAATGTCGTTTTTCAGGGAAAGAGTGATATAGATGTCTTAGGTATAGACTAGGGAACCGGATAATACAATAAAATGGTGCAGTAGTATAATTCCAGTGCTTTCAAGGAATTAAAAGGTCGAAAGCTTACTAAGGAAGTATTTGTATAATACATTGATACTACATATTTTTCCATCGGCGGATGTGACGTGTGTAAATTATCTCTCAATCCATCCATTTACGTAATGTATAGATAGATAAAAATGAAATTCAAGAGCTAATTAAGATAATCTATGTATTATTGTTTTATCCAACGGATTCCTTCTTCAAAAGCTGTAATGACGAAAATATACGAAAACTTTTTATCGCGACGAAGGCCTAAAAGCTCTGTTCGAAACTTGTAATTAATTTTTAATCCATTATACTTATGTACTTTGCGGCTTTACCCAATAAATTAAATTTAACGACCGTCTGGATTGTTATCTGTTTAGGCTTACCCATTATCAGTTGATTTCGTGTTGCTCTTTTGTTTAAGAGAATGTTCACTGTTTACAAATTTATAATGTTTTAAATGATTAACACAACGGGTTAAAAAAAAGGATTTCGTCTTACTTTCTCTTTCCTTTTTGTTCCCACAATGCTGTAGGCAAAAAAAATATATCTATGCTGTGAGATAAGATAGTCTACGTAAACGGCTTACAAAGTAATTATGAAATATATACATTATGCATACCTGCATTCTGCATATTATTATTTTTGTGCAAAAATGTTTGCCAACCAGCCCTAGACAATTAAACATCCACGACAAACACGACATGCGCTTGGTCGACTAAAGCAAAGTTCTCATTACTATACTCTTTGAAAAATAATTGTTTTTTAGAGACCCCCGAATTTCCCTGATACTATGAGACAAACATAAATTAATTAATGCAAATTTCCTCTAAGGTCTTTACTGTTCTGTAGATTATTCCTCAGCGACTACAAGGGGACGTTATCGTCCACTTTGTCCATTTCGCTGGGGATAAGGATTACCAGTAGTTATTTCTAGGAATACGTTGTTTTGGATGTCTCCACGCCTCCGGTAATATACGAATCCTATTGCCAAGGTGTAACTGAATTGCAATGCAAATTCGAACATACATGCAAGTGAATTTGTAGTGTAACTGTCACCGCAAGTTGGGCTCACGTTTACCAATTACCTATTTCAGTAACAGGAGGGGTGAAGGAACGTACCGATGTGTAGCAAGTAAGTATTTCTATAGACAAAGAATGAGTAAATGTTGTATATAATTATGGATGTAGGCGTTAAAACATTCGTAAAGTTTGATTAGCAGTAACTATCTGAACACAGTACGTGGACAGTGTGCACTTTTCTTTATGGAGTTGGTTTTTTGATAACGTTGTTTCCGAGTTTTGAATGTCGGAAGTTTTTCATACCGTGAAGTGAATAATCAGGTAGTTACATGTGAAATTGAAACTGTAATAAAACAATGAATTTTGTGTTATAAAAAAATATCTTCGCATAATATTCGCATTAAGAAAATAAATGTAAAACTAATTATATTTGTTTAACGTAATTTGTACATATTTAGGAATCAAAGCTTCGTATAACCTACGACAAGACTTATGCCCTTGCATTTGACAAGGCAATTAATAGGAGGCGTACCTAGCGGGGTGATGCAGACGAGCGATTATTTGTAATTTAATTGTCGTCAGTAACAAAATTATGACTCTATTCGAAAAAAACTAAATTATAGGTAGATATTAATTTTTCACGTTGAAAATTTTATAGCTTAGTTCGTAGCTTCACTGAGAATAGATACCTAAGTAAAAATGCTAAAAGCTAATTGGTATAATTTCAATATAAAAAAAAACGAAAAAAAAATTATAATACCTCGACGGTGTCTTAGAAGTTAACGATATCGATGCTAGTGACAATAAAATCATTGTTATTTAAGATAACCAATAAAATGACAAGCAATGAGCTGTGAATATACTGTTTTTGCCGTATAATATTATTGGATGCCATTTTGCTCTTAAAATCGCTAAATGTTTCGGAATCAAATAATAATAGAGGGAAAAACGTTTCGGTTCCTTTCTATCCAAGTTACCTCATATATCTTACGTACTTATTAATTATATTTTCATCGGGAAATAATACAAAATAGTCTTTAATACGCCAATCTACAATGGCTGACCTCAGAATACAAAGACATTCCTTTCTTTATCTATGACCTGTACACCGATATGAACGAACAAACATAGCCAGAGGGCGGCAACCCATTATGACGAGTGATTTGACGGTAATTGCAAATAAATCGCCACAACGATTAATGGCGTTTATTAGAGAAACCCTATATAAAGTAGATGTAATTGGTTTCGGTATCCTATCCTATCTGTTACTGACATGTATGATGTAATATCACGAAATGCAATATGGTCGTTCTCAATACTTATTTCACTAACCATAATCATCGAGTAAGTTAGATAGCAACCGCGTAATAGTCCAACATCAGTTATTACTTTATCCAGTATCTAGAGGTTATGGTAGATAGGCCTCATTAAAAACATTATGATACACTGTTGTTTTGAGTATTCCAAAAAAAATTAGAACGTTTGTTTTTTTTGACGCTTTTTTTTTCTTTTGTTAGGCTGCAGCATGATAATTATACAATAGTCGTGTTTGATACATCCAAATCAATTTATTTGAACTTAGGCCCTTTTCAAATGTTACGTAATATTTGAAGGCATTTATTAATACTCAATTAATACTTTAATCAAAAAGTATAACGTGATACAAACAGATTTTATTTCAGTAGTATCGTATTTCCCAATCAATGTCCCTTTTGTGTGAAGGGCCTTATTTAAAGTTCACAAACCGGTGGCGATCCGATTTTACCTTTATCACGCACTTCATTTAAATAAGCGAATATCGGTTTTAATTAACCTGATACGTGATGCCCAGATCACGACTTTAATATTATCCTGTATTACGAATTAAAATATACGAAGTCTTAAGCATGACTACACATTTCAACTGGATATCGGAATATTTGAAACGATGTGGCCATGAATGTTATAGTTTGAAACTACGGATGAAATAACGCTAGTGACTGCTATTTACATTTCAAAGAATACCTCTACAGTAGTACCTACTACTAGCATAGTATTACTGATAACCTTGTTTGTAGAGGGAGTTCGAATTTTGAATTTTCTTTTTTCTAATTTTGAATAGACAGTTGACGTTGACATTGACATCTAGCCAGTTATATTGAACGATCTATAAAATATTGTTAAACATATAAGTCATGGTCGAATTTCGAACACAGAGCGGTTTCTCTAGTTCCTGGGTTCCTAACCTGGGGTAGTAACCCCTGGGGTAATCCCCCGCAGGGGTAAATCAGCTATTTTACGGGGGTAACGAAGTCCCTTATTATTAGGATTGTAAATTGAAAATAAATACAGAAAAAACTTACTTGTATTTTTTGTTTTGTTTACATTTAAAGACGGGGTAAAATTAGTTTTCCTGATAGGTCATATTAACGATATTGAAAAGGTTAACACCACTGGTCTAGTTGATATAAAAGCGTATAAGTTAGTAACACCGTAGCTAATCATTATGTTGTAATACAATGAAACATTTCCTACAAAAGACACTACAAAAATATTATTTTTATATAAATTACCTGCTCAAAACGTTGAGGGTATGTTGAAAAACCCAACAAGCCGGGCCACTCTTGATCTTGCTCCACTTTTTAATTGCTTTCTCTACAAGTGCCACTCTGGAAACATGAGTGTATATTCACATATTTTTATTTGTAATTCGTACCATCGTAGCTTGTTCGTTATGATAACTTTCTGTTTTTATCTTGTAAAGAGGTACTTTAAAACTGTATTAATTGTATTACTTTTACTTAATTTATTATGTTGGTATTGTTGATTTTCTTTTTTTTAATTCTTAGCAAGCATCTCAATCGAGACAACATAATGTAACTTATAGAAAAAATTAAATAGTAGGTAACTAAAGTTCAGACAAAATACATATCTACTTAAAATGCACTAACTAACTGATGTTAGTAATAGAAGGGTAGCTAGTTACGTAGGTAAATCTTATTATTATCCGCGTTTAAAGACAAGAAAATCATATTGCACTAGTACCTAATCACTAATCAGTAATAGAAAAACATAACGATAAATAGAATAACAAACGACTGCTAACAAAAATTCTTTGGTGTCGGATTCATCCACGCTACACTTCTATTGAGCCGTTTAAGTTGTATGACGTGCTACAGAAACAGACATATATATACATACACACACGCATACATTATATACATACGCTCGACAAACATAACCCTCTTTCTGCCGCAGTCCAGTAAAGAGTTGTCTAATAAACGTAAATCAAGATTGGACCGTAAATACGAATTCTCAGACAAAAACAAAGCTTTCTATATTAAAGTATTTTTCGTCTATTTCTCTACATTCGCTAAAATATTCATCGCATAAATGTCGATTTGAAAACTTTTGCCCAGAATATTTGAAGCGAAATGGTGTACACAACTTCACAATTTGTATAATTTTGTACTATTCCGAAGCTCCGGCGACCTAAATAGCCAAAACTGCATAACAAATGCATACGAATGATACGAATCTCAAAGAATCTCGCGGAGAACTTTGAAGACTTGTAGATTTGATGTAAAATAAAATATTTTCTCACTATCATTAACTAAACGTTGCGGCTAAATTCCGAATTCCACGCAATATTGTTATATTGTTTTACTACATAGCTTCGTCAGACACAAATCCTGAATTTTAACCCCGTTTCGTGAATTTTTAAAAATTATTTCTTTGCACTTCACTTCGATATATATATTACAAAAAAATCTTATACAAAGTATTATGATTTTATGATCCTTATGCGATAATAATTTCTTTGACATGCTCTTAAAATTTTGGCGCTTTACATTTTATTATGGCACCCCCAACGCCAAAATTATATTATTTTTAAAATATTTTTAGTTGTCAGAATCTATGTATTTCTATTACCAAATTTAACTATCTTGGCCAAAAGAAAATGAATTACATAAAACGTTCATACTATAAAATTCCCTATGTCAAATCTCTGTACCTTCAATTTGAGTATAACGAAATCAGATTAAATAAATAACGTCGCAAAGATCTGATTGATTAACTCGATATTAAATCGACGGCTTTTAAATGGGCCAGTTCATTTGTCAAGTCGCATTGTATTAAATCGGTACGCATACCGCATTGTTATATAAAAAGTCAAGCTCAAGGTCTTAATCTTTAATCAGTAATAGTACAACCTTTTATTATGTCATATTTGGATTAGATGAGAACGTCGTAAGAAGCGACCGAAGTCGGTTGCTTGATGGTAGGATCTCGCATGAGCATTACCTCGTTATTTATTATTAAGACATTAATATTTTAACCTTTCTCAAGAGTGGTCTCAAAAATAGTCTTCAACTAAATAGTCCAGCTGTGTGACGATTCTCATTATCGTCGTATAATCACGTGCAATGAAATTTGCACGGGCACATTTTCAAAGAAATGTCAGCTCTGGAAGTTCCAAAAACAAATAGCCACTTAACAATTCATACTATGTAACCACCAGAGATTTTCACAATAATATATACGTTTGTCAAAAATACGATACAATTCATCACTTCAGACTTTACCGTAGCCATTTCCCATTTGTCGAGAGAATTAAACCTAAAAATACCATTCCCTTCGAACTAAGTCACGAGTCAAGCTCAAGGTTTAAAACCTTAACCCTGTCCACCGCACCCATTACAACTATTACGCAACGCAGCCTTAGACCGGCTAGATACAACTTGGTCCACGACAATGACAAACAAGGGAAAGGCTGCCTTTCCATTTAACTGAGCTCACAATTGATATTTTCTTATGTAATTTATGATAATTATTACTACGCTTATGTAGCATATAGAGTACCTACAAACAATTTGCTCTGACGCAAATTTTGAAATTCGTGATTTCGCACTAATATTATAAATACAAAAGTAACACTTAATTTTTCACCAGATACTGGACTGATTCATTTGATATATGACAAACTGTTTTAATCCAGAGGAAAGACATGATATTATTATATTTTATCTAAATTGTGCCCGCGTGATGTTTTAAACGGTTATGTGTTTGATCATCGATATTGTAATTATTTTTTGACATACGCTACCGATACAAAGTGAGGGTTGGTAACTGATACTTTACAAGACAAGTTATTGTAAAGTTAATGCAATAATCCCATATGATGGAAAATGCGCCCACTATTTCAAGTGTCAGACCGTACGCAAATGTCTGAAGCTACCGGCGATCACTGCAAGAAACAGTCCGTATAGGTATGGTCAGGATAACGTAACTAAAATAAAAAAAACTAAACGCTAACACACTCATACCCCTGTAGTAGGACTCCCTGTGTCGCGATTAGCATGGACAACACAAATAACACATCACTAACACCCATGACCCGAGAACAAACATTTATTTGTCACATAAATATCTGCCCCGGCCGGGAATCGAACCCGGGACCCTTCGCTTCGCAGGCAGGGTCACTACTAACTAGGCTATGGGGTCGTCAAAAAAGCCTTTAAATTAAAGCCTTTTCACATTTTTATCTATTTAATTTTTTTTTCTCCTCTTACTGAAAATGAGTTCGACAATTGGATTTGTTATACAACGTCATCTAACTATTGAATAGATGAAGAATACCTCAACGCTAGTTATTACGTTTCCAATTAATGAAAGCAATCGCGAGTTCAATACAAACTACATCCGCGGTAACTGTGACAATGGCGGGATCACAATTGGATTATTCAAATGTAATACCGTGGGTCGTTTATACAGAGCACATAAACTTGTTTATGTTGCTAAGGCCATAACATTAAATTATATAGCCTTATCAGCGCATACCATCACTATTATCAAAATAACGTTTGTCGATTCGAAACGGTTGAATAATACCTGTAAGAAAACCTCCGATTATATAATTGAATCGTCCATGACTATTAATTGAGTGTTCTTTATATTCATGCCAATTTTAAAGGCTTTGAAGATACATAATAGGTGCATGTTTTTATGATATGAGAATAGCAAACGGGCTTGCAATGACACCATTTCCTGCCGCCCATAGGCATCGTGACAAGATCTTTAGTAGGAATATAGAGGGACGCTTAGTAAAACTTGTTACTGATCAACGTTAATGAGAATATAATATTAGTACTTGTAAATTTGCCTGTTAACCGTTGAAATTACTGTTAATGTAGGTCACTTTGGAGGAACTGCACTATACAACTTACGGGACACCCTGTATATAATTTTCTCAACACTGTTTAGTTCTCCATCGCACGACACGATGCATGTATTTTACGGCAAGGAAACATAATAAGAAATGAGGGATTTCCGTCTATATTCGTTATGCGAACGGTTAAGGATGAAACAGTTGCCATCGTGGTTTCCGTCTGCTTAAATGTAGAGGTTTTCAAGAGGGTGAATGTAACTGTTATTGCACTTATCTTAGACCTCATATCCATTAACTTGTATTTATTACATAACAACCAACATAAAAGAAACATTAGTAAAATCATTTCATTTAATAACGATGATCAATGTTGATAACGTAATAAAATAGGTGTTTGCCTTGTAAACGTTTAATCGAACATAATAAACTTAGCAATTATTTATTATAGCAGCAATAATAAATGCACAAAGCTTTTTGGCATATATAACTGTTAATGCTTTTATTTAACACTGAATTGTTAATATTTCCGCGACGCCTGCGCATTCTTTTGTTTAAATGCACTGAAATGTGCCTAGCGTTCTTTCCTTATCTTAGGTTATGGACGAAGGTTAAAAAAATTATAAACATTTATCGACCTCTGAAGAGAAAGCGGATATTTCTTCTTAAAAATGTATAGAGCAAATTAACACGGTAATGTATGATAATTCACTTAGCGAGTTATATCAATAATATGTAGGTATATTGGGTTATCTTATAGACATGTATCCAAATGATTAGATCATAATTATAAAGAATGAGTCTTCAGAGAAAATTTAACACTAAGCCGATTGGTAACTTGAGTAGCTACATAGTGCCAGTTGTTAGATCTATACTAATATATAAAGCTGAAGAGTTTGTTTCTTTGTTTGAACGCGCTAATAATTTATAAAGTGATTCAAGCAAGCAGAATATTACTATGAATATTGTAGAATTCTACGCCTGTTATGTCTATTATAAGTCATCGCCACACCTAGAAGGTAGATAAATATAAGAGTCTAACTAAAATCTATTCTTTCACTCTTGAATCCCATAAGACATACCTAGATCAAAGAGAGTAACAGATCAAAAGATAGTCTAGATGCTTTTCCTTTGATAGGCAATATTAGTCAGGCGAAAAACGCGATGAACCGAGAAACTGGACATTACGACGACGGGGAAAAATAGTTCTATATCTTAATTTTGAATATATAATGTCAATAGCAGTGCAGATACTTATAGTAGATAGAACTGTGCAACAATTTTAACATGACTTTTAGAATGTAAGGGATAGCATCCCTCCTTGAATCCAAGCTAATCTTACCTACTCATGCTGAAGCCTGTTGAATAACGAATGAGGCTATAAGTTAGGTTGTGCATTTTATGTGTAACCAAGCTTAATGCCGACAGTATTCATAAAAAGTGGAAGAACTTATTCCTCACCTGGCTAAGCTATCTCCACAGAAGAAAGTTTCGTATTATTCGTTGTTTTGTGGTGTGTCTCACCTTGAAAATCATTAATGCAATATTTTTATACGTAGTACTGTTTAGGTACTATGACTTTGATAACCTTATCGCTTTTTGATAGCGTAATGATTCCGAGCATTGCTAAAAAGTAGACATTAAAATACCTGTAGAGACAATTAGAAAAGATAATTATACTGAATGTTTTTTTTAAATATAATATGTTGAAAACACGATTTAATTTTAAAAAGTGGTATTTTTTGATTTGCTATATTTAAGGATTAACGAAAATGATGCCAGTATAAAATATAGGAATTCCTTCCGGTACTGATCTATGCCTACTAAAATATGGACGTAGGTAGAACGTACAGCACAGTTAGGTAATTCTTCTCAAGGCCAGTTCAACAGACCATCGTTTGTTAACATCAAACATGTATGAATAATCCTACGGGAAATCAACTTAAAGGTCTCTTGGTCACGTCATCTCACATAGACAATTTTCTTATTGACACGCAAAATAAGCATAGAGATTAAGTTTTATATTATTTTACTACATGGATATCAAATGAAAGGGCTTTTATGACTTATAGAATACAGAAATACAATAAAAAAACGAAGGTAGCTGTTGTCAAAAATGTTTTTTTTTAATTTATCAACTTTTTTACAAAGTTCTCGTCATGGATGTGAAATGAAAAGGGTTTCCTTAACTTATTTAACACAAATAATCAAAATATACGACTAGTGCAATATACGCATTTTTTTAATTAACTGACAATAAAAAGTAAATAAAACTTTTTATTTCCACACATTATAATGGGTCATTTCAAACATTTTCTAGGCTGGATGTCAAATATAAATAAAAAAGCATAACTTTTTTAATCCTTCCTATCACGGACGTGGTCTCATTGACACTGGCAATTTAACTTTAAAACAGGTCACCGGTTGCTTTGACTATCAGACCGCGCTGAGTAAGGGGTTTTCTTTTATTTTGAATCATAATGAAGTATATACGAGTATCTGCGCTTAAGGATTTTGTATTCAGTCGCAAGTAACAAATCGGTTTTGTTTCAATTTATGAACTACTATTTGACGTGATTCTGATGTAATTTTTTGTTCTACAATAATAAAATTTTATGAAGTCCTCTATTATTTTTGAATTCAAATCTCAAATCATTTAGGTATTCATATATCATTATTTTCAATTATGCCAATATCAATTTATGTATACGCTTAATTATCTCCAACGATAGGTACCTATGAATTAAATACAATCTTCGCTTATGAATTCTAAATAAAACTCTCTTTATAGTCTCTAAATTTATTTAACTTAAATTGGACAGAGTTCAAAAAACTCAAGTGACATCATTAATCCTTTTAACTAAATCGACGTTTTACAATTTTTTTACGCGAAGCTGTCGGCATAAGCTCTTAATATTTATTTAGATTGACATCCTATTATTTAATACTGCATAACATTAATCACTCGAGGACAATGTTTTACATAATCATTGGCAGGTAATCGTGCGAATGATAGAACAGTGACGCCCACGTGGACCGACATAATGAGAAACGGGGCCCTGAACTGTTGGCCATGACTTATGGCCGTAGGGACGTGCAAATGGTTAGATTTAGACATGGAATGTTTTAATGAGGTTTTCCGATCCTGGCAGATGATTCATATACTCAAACAGCTAACTCTAGTTGGATAAGCTTGTAACTTGTCACGATTCAAATACGGTAATGTATTTTTGCGGCCAAATGGCAAAAGTGCAATCCATTTGTGTGAATACTATCGAAATTCTAAATGAATTGTTGTATTCTGGCGGGAACTTTGAAATCCAATAACTACCTTTTTTCTTCTTCTGTAAATTGAACTAACTTTTTTATAAAGCTCTGACTACTTATCACCAGACGCCATGTCTGCATTAAAAAATTAATAAGTATACATATTTATATTTCTACATCTATTTTGCTCAAACTGAAACTATTATTACTATTGAAAACTAACTACTACTATTTGATAATTCAAATATCTTAGTTATTTATAAGGTAAATTCTAAATGTTTACGCTTGTTATCAAGATAATACCTTATCTGGCATTAAAACCAAAATAACCAACATTTACAGAGATCTCATGTTTATTATGTAAAGGTTGGGTTAGTAAGATGTCAACCGATTGTTTTCGCATAATTAAGATACCCAACCTTGTTTGTCTTCTAGTATAAATCTTACGTTAATTACTTGAGACAACATGCCTTTAATTACTACTTGTAACTCACTAGAGGTTATAATGTAACGTGACACTAAATAGTGTAATTTTCCAGACTTTAGAGGGTTATTTTGAACGGTTTGTATGTATAAATGTTTTCAACTTTTCAAACTTTTGAACTAAGTACTTAACAAGACATGATTGATAAATGAGGTGTCATTAAGAGTAACTTATTTGCCGCCTGATATATACGGTGTGACGTCAAATAAAATTGAATAAATGTACTCTGGAAGGCAAAAAAGGCATGACTAAACAAAATAAATTTTAATGATATTAGGTGTGGTTTCAAATAGAGATATATTTTACGTATTTTTAGCTGTTGCTCGAGATTTTCTTTGAGTTTCATTGTATTTAGAGCCTCGACATGCAATGTTTTTTAAATGGGTTGATGCTACCATAAAAAATACAAATCAGAGGTCAGTGATATGCAGATAATAAAAAAAACTTTTTTTCTATATATTTTCTATAGCCAAGTTAAAAAAAAATATATATTTTGTAATTATTATTTTAATACAGTTTTATTATTAGTCCTGTAGCTAAATGAATTAAATTCTGTCAATTGTTATTTGCCTACCCACGCTAAAAGTTTGATTGGCATGTTTGATCGGGCGACAAACAAAACAAAATTCATAAATAAATATGACGACAATGTCGAATATGAATAATGAATAAAGCCTCACTCACACCCCCGCATTAGGATTTCCTGTGGTACCGGTGACAGACATGGGTCACGATCACAATCAACTAAAATCTAAAATAATCATTCTACATAATAACATTTCATAATAATCTGCTTTAACTAATTATAAATATGATTAGACAAGATAATAATATATTTAAAAGAAGACAATGTTTTTATGGATTTCCATAATATCGAGGCGAATAACGAGAATAGGACTTAAAACTCAGAAGTTTAAAATTTGAATAAACCGCAATTAATAGAAAAACCTACAATATCTTTCGATAAGTATATATAGATAGGTATTCAAAAGTGGTACAAGTCTTGCCATATCTCGGTACTTAAGCAATTCTAAATAGGCGTAGCTAGTTGCATAGTGACATGTTAAAAAAAATCTTGGAAATAAAAGCCCCAGCCTCAGAGTAAGTGCCAATTTCTGTCGACATAAATCACTGTTGATTTGTCTTGATCGGGCCGCAGCTATTACCGCAACTAGGCCGAATTTAGTCGTCAATTAAAAGGTGATTTTAACAAACAGACCACGAGACAGGTGTTTCATGACGCAACTAAGGATTGGGGCGAATTGTCACTCAGAACTGGCATCGAAAACCTCTTAATATTCATGCGGCTCGTATTTCGGCGTTTCAATCGAATGCCACTCAAAAAAGGACGGATCATTTATTTTAAATTCCGGCAAAGCGTTCAGACCATTATTGCGTTCTGAACTCGCTTTTAAAGGCTTATGTTTAACATGTTTGTGTAATATAACACGGTGATAATTACCTGCTAGTAAAATGTCATCATCGCCATCACAACCCTTAATTGTCCCATGGCTGAGCACGGGTGAGGGGTACAGGCTATTATAGTAAAAATGTACTAACGTTGAATTAAAATATTTCACATTGGTTAAATAAATTGTCCATACCTCTTAAAGCAATAATTATGTTGTTTAGGCAATTGCTTTGTATAAAATATTTCTTACCATGAAATATACAAAGAGCACAATGACTGTCAAATAAAAGTAAACGAAAATTAACGATCTAGAATATAACAAAAGTAAAAAACTAAGAATCCTGTTAAAGTTACAGATATATTTTCTTACAGAACATCGTCTACAGCATAAGCTTGTGATATCTTAACATTAGTTATATAAGCAGTAATACAGTTAGCAGTAAATAGACGAGGATAGTTTAATAAACAAGTGGCATTTGAAGATCTTCCAACGTTTGTGGCACTGCATCCGAATATCTCAACTGTTTGCACTGACTAAATATTCGTAGCGTCTACCTCAGACGCTTGGACTTGTATTTCAGATATTGTATTGAGTATGTTAGGTGGTTCTATAGTATGTTGTGTATACGGTTAATCTAGATTTAGATCAGTACGTGTATTTATTATCTTTCTCTGTATGGGAGTGTCTGCTTTTTCTATGCCTTATTTACCTAGACTGTTACATTCTCGAATGATTATAACCCAACTATTTGTAATGTTAACAAAATGATATTAAGTGCAAGCGAATCGGTTAAAAATATTTTGTAGGTATGAAAAATTTTCAATTATATTTATTAATCTTTTATTTTTATAGATTAAAACATAATATAGTAGATATGAGGTACTGTAAATGATCTTAGTATTTAGTTAATAGTTCAGAAAATCTATTAGTTTTAAGTGTGCCCAATTTGGAGCATTCCTCGAGATAATAAATTATTTACACCTGTTACGGTTCTCCTTGACTAGTCATATAGTGAAACAAATATGTTTGTGACGCTTACAGGAAACCGCTTTCAATATTGATGTATGGCGAAATAAAGATAACACGAAATACACAGGTAATTTATCACTGCATGACCTTAACTTGCGTAGTTTTTTCTCCACTTCATCCGCTTTGATTTCAAATTTAACTCTTGTGATTTCGACTTTACGTTCAGTTAAGTCAAGTAGGTCAATGGATATACACTTATATTTCAAAAATGTTTTTAAGTTAGCGTTACTTCTATTTCAATCTTATTTTCCTGCTCCAGTTTTTACATAAGAATTATCCATCTTGGTTAAAATAGTAATATCGTCAAATGTTGTATTGTATGACCTTAATAAGTGACACTTATTTCCCTTTAAATTATTCTTCTTCCGGATATATTAAATTAATTAATTACATTAATTAAGTTTCATTGACTAAATGCCATTTAGAGGCGCCTGGCGCCTTAATCAAATTATTTTCGCTTACTAATGAATCTATTACATTAATTGATTTGCATTTATTTTGTCCTACAATTAGTCACGGAACTATTTTATGCATAGAAATGAATATAGTTCATTTATTATAGCTATTCAATTCTAATTATATACCACAGTAAAGTTGGAGTTGGTGAACACTTCCTACGTTGAAATACTCACTCGTTCATGAACAAGACAAGTACATATATACGGGTACTTCTATTTCCTATGGTTTTATTCAGATACTTTATATCATGTTCAAAATCTCTTTTACTTGTTGATGTTTTACTACAAACCCAATTGGGCAATAATTCAAGATCATACAGCACCTATTTCTAATGTAAAAAAGATATTTTCAGAGTTAAAAAGATAACGTTACCAAAAGTAACCATCATAAATAAGTCAGCAGTATCTAAACAGATAAGTAAAATAGTTAAAAACTATTTCACTCCCCACCCTGACCTCTTACAAGCCCTAATAACCTTCTTACGAAACTATTTCTAGGACTAACCTCCGGCTATTAAAACTTATTATTGTTGGTTTTAAACTTCGGTAGCTTATAGGGCTTCTAGTGAATCAACAAGAATACACTGGTATTACATTATAAACCCTTACACTCAAGAATATACTATAGTTCTATACTGTTCTTTACTAATAAATAACTTGACGAATTTTGGATAAACAATTATCAATTCACTAAATTGGGCAAATATTTCCCTTGATTTGTATTCAGTGACGTTATAAATGTTCTTCGTATGAAGGTATTCGTACAACCAAATATTTACCATCATGGAAATTGCGAGATGTGTTATGTTGTAACCACCCATTGTTTGGTTCACTTAACATGCGTAAAATTCGCAATTAAAATTCGTATTTAATCAACTGCATTCTGTGTTAAACCATGCCATTACGGAGCTCATTAGCATGCAATATCAATCATTACCGTTTTAGTTATTGCAACATCACATTATTTAAGGTCAAAGCGATTCACCTAAATATCTTGTTGTATGTATACGACTAAACAATGCGTTACATAGCCTTAAACATCTATAAGAAGGATAAATATTCATTTTATAGCTGTCTTTTCCTTTACTTGAAGAATCATTAAAGCAGAGTTTTATAGATTATCAAGTTACTTAAATGCTGTTTATAATACTTTGCTAGGGATTGTTTAAATGTTTATCCAATCGAAAATAGACATAGAAAATACCTACAGTAGTATTGTCTTCAATACTTCTTAAAATTAAAATTATGCATCGAATCACCACATCATTACCTATAACATTAAAGGGGATTTATAAAATAAATAATAAGTAAAATTAAGTATAATGAGTTGATTATGACACAAAGCTATAATGCAGACCCATAATGTGTCATCGTTCATAGACTCAACCGTCTAAGAACATGAAAGCCATTATTTTACAACGTCTTGCTTTTAAGTTTGGGTCGCGTCCAAATGGTTTCTGTATGTTGCCTGCGAATACTTGGGATCAATCTTGACTGCATTTTGAATCTAGAACAAAAATATTATTTTGTTACTATTCTCGAATTTGTAAATCAATTACATCATTAAATATAGAAAGGGTATACTCTAGCATAGACTTATTTCGAATAAAGATGTACGATTTTACATAACTAAACTAGTGGCCATCACTGAAAAGACAAAAATTCCAAAGCTAAATGGAGTATAGTGGGCATGTAAAAAGTTATTGTATACCCTAGCTTACTTATGGAATCTCATATGTTGCAATTGGTTAGGTTGTTTGGGTCGTAAAGGGTGCCAAAGAAATTTACATACCTACGCTTGAAAATCATGGCCTTCCATCTGACGCAGTCGGGTAAAAACATTAATCGATCTCTACCGATGGATATAGCTTGATGAGTTGGTGTGGTATGCCATTATCATGTGAAATGCAGAAATTGTCCCAAATACATTATAGGTAAGTAATTAAAATTTTGGATAAAAATTTAATCTACTCGGTTACATCTTAGACTAAGGTGGTGCTAAACCATATTATCAAGCCCAAAGTAATGAAAAACATAAAGTTTATTTTACAAGTAAATGGATATCGACAACTTACGAAGACAAGAACACATACCCAGAAGGAGAATAAAAATCAAAATTCTTCATGAAATACCTCAATACCTACCTCACTGAGAATCGAACCAGGACTACGTATCGGCAATTAAATTAATCACCTTCATCGTCTACTCACCTGTCCCGAGATCTGCTTGCATATTAAATTCAATTGCGGGGTAAGGTTTATATTGCCAAATAACTCATAGCCTAGATATTGCTATGTTAATAGCTACCGCCTGTTCACGTACAGCTCAGATGCCTTGTAAACGGGGCGTTAACATGTTGCAAGGTGTCATGAATGTTCTCGTCATTTCCTGCTTCATAAAACATGAATGTGTTAACATTAATGTCTGTATGTCGGCTATTGTATTCAATGAGTGTTGTAAACTTGTAATAGGGAGCAAGTAAATAAATATTGTTGTTTGCTTTCGAGAAATATTGTTTTATAACTGATTTATTAGTCTTGTGTAAACTTGTCTCTTTGAGCCTCAATTCGGTAGGTGTCTAGTATGAGTGAAATTTATAGGTACTTTTTGAGCCTTTTGTAAGGTTTATCATTAATTTTTTGTTAAAGAACATCGCTATAAAATCAGTAATTAAGAGATATTCCTCATGATCTCCAAGAAATATTATATTTTGTAGGTTATTTCCATCAACACAATTTGATATCTATTCATAACTTCCTCATTCTACGGAATTGTTCTCACTACCTGTAAAATTTGTGAGCATTAGTTCCTTGTTTCATTGTTAATAGCATCAAATAAATTTAACATAAGGAAATGTTTCTACAAATTATCATAAAGCTAACTCATGAATGAATTTATCAAACGTATGTGATTGACGTCGTTCACTAATTGATTCATTGTTAATTCTTAAGTTGGTCAGCCTTACGTATTTTGTATTATTGATTACATAATCGCTTAAAATATTAACCAAAAATATTAGGAGTATCTACCTTGGCACTTTATCAACGGGTAAATCATATAAGAGACATTGCTATCGAAAACAATCTTTCAAATTCAAAATCTATTTGCGAAATAGTTACAGAATCAGATTTAACAAATGACAAACACCTAGAATTAAATGTTCGTGCAATTATGAGAACTTCCATGCACATGGCTGAATCAGTACCATCGGTAATCATGAAGCAGCATGGCGGTTTATGTTATAAGCCTCCTTAGTTTTGAGGAGAAACCCATGCTTAGTAGAGGACCGTTATTGAGTTGATCAACCTAGTTTTGGATTGTCAAACCCCAACTTCTTAATTTCTTTTGAAAAAAATATTTCAATCTCATCATTATATTCTACTATATATATGTATGTCTAAAATGAAATTGCCAAATTCACTCCCAACATTTTTTGTGGAAGCAATCTTTTAAAGTGTAGTTATCACGATGGTTCGTTTCATTGAGAGATACAATGTCCTGTTAAATTACACCAGAGCTGACGTATTCATAACATAGTTTGTAAGCTCTTTGACTCTCGCTATGATAAAGCGGTGAACTTAGTAATTCTGTTAATGGACTAAACCTTGCATTGTGGACTGTACAGCAGCAAACATGGCAACTTCTGATAAGCTTACTGCTATTATCTTGAGACGGCACATAGGCAACTCACTGTTATACCTGCTCTTAATAAATATCCTGGAACTTTGTTGAGAACATTATGAAGAAATAAAAAAAAGTAAGAAATTCTCAAAGCGCGTGTTTTTACACGATTAGAAAAGTATCTATATTTTGACCGGTGCGTGTAAATGTCTATCTGTTCCCTCAGAACTTCCAAACTAGTCAACATAATCAGATATATAAGGTATTTTTCAAAACGACCTATTTGGTCGCTGCTCATAAGCTACGGGTAAGTGACGTTATACCTACATAATTTTATCGTATTTTCCTGAAATTGTGGCTACAATCAAATTGTACCGACAGGAAAAAATAAGGTTAAAAATTTTGACCTCCAGCCTAAAAACCTCGTGTCATTCAATCGTTCCAAAACTGTTACGTGAATGTAAACAAATTCGATTACAAACTTCTGAAAGCTGGTTTTGGCTTTCAGCGGCGCATGTCTAAAACACACAAGGACCTGATAAAGGGTGTGCTGAAAAATTGGATAAAACCCAATACGAGAATTCAGTGTAGGTATCGTTGAAAAGTTAAGAGAAAAACCAAAAATACTAGCGATTTTTGTGGGAGTTTTGTTTGGTAGAATATTTTTGTGATTTCACTTTGGAGGTTTTTTTAGAAAATTCTGATAGATGTTTTAAAATAAAACCTTAACGCTGTGATAAAGTTTTCGCTCCATTTGTTTTGAACTTATTTTAGGTGACGTCAAAATTTGGTCAGCTTTGCAAATTTTTTAAAGGGGCAAGTGGAGGGAATGAATTAATAGAAATATGGAATTTCGTAGTAGAGAAATTTGCAAACTATCGTTTCGTCTCGATGTTTGCAACAGTTAGTGCAAGAAGCAAAATTGTATAAATAACATTGAGTGAAACGTACCTCACGTTTAGGTTTAGGTGATTTTATTTTAACAATCAATTCTTTCATTTAATGTCTACCTGTTGGTGTTACAAACGTAAACGGGCAATTAACATTACATTGTTAATGACTAAAAACTGAATTCATTACTAATTAGTTCGCAAAGACCTTACACTCAAACTCTGGCGCGATATCAGATTGAAATTAGTTTGAACGGAAACGCCTAAGTTTCTAGTCAGAAAACAAAACTTTTGGAGTATTAAACTCAGGATAGCATAAGCTAAGTAGTATCTTGGTAATTGAGGGAAAGTACTAGAACGATTTGTTGACAGGGGTCATTTTCTTATTACACATGTACTAAGGGGTTCGGGGAACCTTTGCTTTGCTATTTTAAAATATACATGCCAATTAATGCATTTAAATGTATACCTTATTCCGACTGAATAAGTACAAAATATGAATCGAAAAATTTTATATGTGCTTTGCTGTCCCCCAGTTTTGGTTAGCCTTTACACTTACCGAGGTATATTAGACCCATCATTTCAATTCTAAAAGGATAAAACAATGAATTCGCGATTTCTAGACGTTCACTACAATGGTGAAGACCTTGTATCATTCAATGTAGGTAAAGTTTATGAATTCGTGAGGATGCTTATACTATAATCGTTCCAAGGCCTTATATTCATTCAATGCTATTATGAATATAATATTAAAGAGAATTTAAGAATTGAAACCATATGGAACTGTTACTTTCCATCCGAAATAGGTACCTACTTACAATATTTTTTAGACAAAATTAATGATTCCAAATTCATTGTAAAGCTTGTTTCGTTAAATATTGTTTGTTTGAACAGTTTTTTAAGGAAAAAAAGAAAGTCTAATTTAATTAAATAATTAATTATTTTATTTCCTTATTTTTAGTAATCTACTAAAATTATATTCACATATGTCAACATGACTGTGTCATAAAATATTTGGCAACCTGATGTAAATAATGAACCGCTTACTTCACGACTCTCGTGGTCTTGCAACTTATTACTGCTTATCATCTTACATCGTGAGCTTATAATGTGTGTGTAATCCGATAGTCTTAAGCATGTCAACAATCTTAAACACTTATGGGTCAGTTTATTTTCAGTCAGCATCTCAAAAAATTCAACTGCAATTTTATCATCATCACACGAATAGTAATCGATAATAGTGATCGAATAATAATCGAGTGATATCTACTATAAAATATATGTAACTAATAAAAAAAACATTACGTCGACAACATTACAAGTTAACATCAGTGCCGGCGTTGAACTGTAACAGAGTTTGTGTACAACAAACCTGAATTTCTCTGTTGGTCATTACAAACCATGCTGCGGCTCTATGCCCACTGCTTGAGTTGGATTGCACACAGATTTTGTTCGTTCAATCGTATAACAAGTATTGACAACTGTCTATTTATTATCTCTTCCGAAAAATATCGCAATCCAACTCGTATAGCGCTGGCCCGTAATAGGATTTGAAATTACGCGTGGACATTATTCCATTTTATGGAAGAAAAGACTCCAGCATAGTCTTGAGATTATCATTGCGATGTTACACGTAATTTTGATATCAAAAACATGCAATTTAAATACATATTATTTTGGTGTTATCTTGTTATTCATATAGGACATAAAACCAGCGCTCCACGCTGTAATGGCGAATATTAATTTGAAATAGTCAAAGAACAATAAAAGCTCGGGTCATGTATGCGGGTCGCGTAATAATAATGTTTAATTCGTGATAATATTTGCGTGTGTAAAGTCAAATAGTTTCTCATACGCGCTTTGTCATCCGAAATCTATCATAATATTATTCGAAATTCAAATAATGTTACTCAAGCTAATATTTATTGATTTCCAATAGTATTTTGCAATAAGTATTTTCTCAAAATAGTAGTTTACACTAGACCGGGCAGATTTAGTTAATCAATCCCAAATGTATAATCATTTTTTTTTATTTAAATTGAACCAGCCATTTAAGAAGAGTTCAGTGACAAACACGTACATTAAGTTTTTTGCATATAAAAAACAATAAACAAATTAATGGTGACATTAAGACATTAAGGGTAAGATAAGATAGAAATCATTTGTAAAACAACTTCAATAAAATTATTCATAATGAAGTCTATTCGTTTGTGCATAAATATTAAGTACACGTCTTCAAATGTCGACGCTAATTTAGCTCTATGGAATGTTTAACAATACTAATAATAATTTATGGAAGGGGCATGATATCTATTTATTTAGTTAATGATGAATATAGTCATGTCATCGTGATGTAAATGAACTAATCAACTACTTTATTAAGAATCTTTAGTAAATCATCTTTTGAAAATAAATGTTATTCGCAATTATTGCGAAGATTTGTAAAATATTCCATACTATAATACTACATCTGATCTTACTGTCAATAGCATCATTTTATATTAATAGAAACTATCCGATGCCCGCGAATTTGTTCGCGGAAATCACACAAAAGTATTAGATTTATTTCCTAAAATCTTGCAATAAATTTTTTAGTTAGGCGTAAAGGCTTATTGAAGTACTTAAATCTATATTTCTTTAGGGCATGTATTTTCATACATCTTAATTGAATACCTACTTCCCATAAGCTCTAGTAGGTACAAGCTAAACTGACTTGATTCTACCGTCACACCCTTGGCTATTTTTTGTTTTTTTTTCAACCATATAAATGCCTCTATTAACATAAGACAATACATGTCATGTAACGATATGAATGCAATCAATCAAACAAGTAATAGATCATTTAGCCGTGACATGACTATAATGTAGTCGGAACTATTATGAGTTTCTTAATGAATTTAAACAGGTATGTAATCAAACTGGCCTTATGTATAAGAACTGTATGTAATTATTTTTAACGTTACGATGTTAATTTACTAAGTCGAACTCTCTTTGCTTATGTTTAAACTATCTTTGTAGATTCAGGTCTAGTTTTAAAAGCACATACCTTATAATAAAATGAAAAATAATGCCATAAATTACCTCGTAATGACCGAATTTATATGACAAACTACAAGCGAATAGTCACATTTCTATAAAGCATAATGGCCTCTACAATCAATATACCTAATAATAATTTAAATGTAGGTATTATGTACAGTATGTATTATGTGTGCGTATTATGTACATTGATAAATGTATCATGTACAGAAAATAATGTTTTGGCCTTATTAAATCCTCCACCCACATTCACCTTCGCTTACAAAGTGAGCTAAGCGATGGTTGACAACTACATTTCCTTTCAACATTAAACAAGGAAAACAAAGGTAAGAAAAAGCCCGTGAACGTACCACTTCAAACCACGCCTCGTGACGATTTCAAGCACATGTCTCACTTTGTAGAAAGAAAATTCCACTATCTGTCTGTATAACATAGTCTTCTAATCACGGGAGCGTTCTTTCACAGAGTTTTTGACAGTGCCAACGTTATTTTACTTCTTGGTCGAGCTATGAAAGTGCTGTAGGCTTATAAGTTATGATAACTGCAGTAATTATATACTTATTTTAGTATCTTATGGATATAGCCGACAAAAGAACAGGTGAGTTATACTCGTATTGTAAGTGGTTATGATAGCCATAGGCATCCACAGTAAGCACTGCAGGGAAAGAGAAATATTTCCGGATTTCTATTACTCTTATGTTTCGTCAATTACTATCCTCTGCGTTCTTTTTCTTTTTTATAAAAATAGCAAGCCTGCTTGCTTAGCCATTTGCCGCTTTAAGACTGATAGTCACCTTTTATGTAAGTGTATTCTGGTGCTGAAGCCCCTAGTGGGAACATGACGAATCGTTTCGTGGCTGATTCAAGCAAGAGGTTAGTCCAGTGAGAGTAGTCCAGATGGGCATGCATAAAACGTTATTTTCTTTAAATAGGAATAAAAAATAGGTATTATCACATAGATAATAAAAGTAACCTTAAGAGTAATAACTTTAAATACAATCCTCAACCGGGAAGCTGAGTATGTTAAGGTCACTTGACAGGCGACAAATTCTACCCCAATAACGAATATTACAACTGACTGTATGATAAATATTTGCTCGTTAATCATAATCACTCTCAATTCTAAACAGATTGTAACGTTGATAATATCGTAACTAATATCGATACATTATCACAAGCTACTAGGGTTCCTGGAATATTAAATAGTATCACGAACTAATAAATAAATCCAAGGTATCCTGACCTATCTCAAATGCCCATTTAATGACACATTAATAAGCAACTTTAATGTGACAAGCGCATTCGGAATTATGTGGATAATAAATAAATTGTGAGATAGAGATTGTGATTTATTTGAATTGAAAGTAATTACTTGAGCTTTGCTTCAAGATAATTCTATTAGATTATAATAATATTAAGATATTATTAAAATAATGTTTACATTGTTAAAGTTAGTGATTAATATTATATTTCTTTAGAAAATCAACGAGATTTTGACGAAGTATACTACATTTGAGAAATAAAGACGCCAGAACGTAATATGAATTTAAGTCCGGAAGTAATCAGGAAAGCAAAGAAAATATATATAAATCATAAAATTATTACGTGTGCATTTTTTCTGTTAAATTAAAATTTGTTTAAATAATCCCTAAAAATAGAAAGAACTTAACTGAATAGAGAGACCCTAAAAAAATACCCTATTTATCTCAACTTTGAATATGTTTGAAAAGGTTTGTGTTAACGAAAATAAATTTTACTTTGTGACTTTAAAGTTAAGTGATACAGTCGCTTTCAGGTAACTTTGTTTCAAAACATCTTAAGCCTTTTACGTTACAAAGTAGTACCTATTTGATATTATTACTGAACGTTGCTTTCATACATTGAGGTGTCTTTTGTTGAAGCGAGCCCTAAAAGGGTAGCCCGATGTTATAAATTAATTTAATTGGTGTAAAAGGTCCTTGGAACACATTTGGGATCGCCTCAACTTAGTTTTTAACTATAACTTTTAGCATCACTTTAGTGATTTTATTGATTTTTGTTCATCACTTACTTAAATTATGTTAATTAAAAGTGTTTGTACAATTTTTCTTTGCAACTATCCTACTTATATTATAAACTAGCAATCGCTCGCGACTCCACACGCATAATTTTGCCGTTTTCGCAATTTTTTATTGCTGCTCCTCTCATTCATCTTAGTGTGTTGTTATATAGCCTTCCTCGATAAATGGACTATCTTACACTAAAATAATTTTTCAAATCGGTCCAGTAGTTCCTGAGATAAGCGCGTTCAAACAAACAAATTTTTCAGCTTTATACTATTAGTAATGAATGAGATGTAAAAATCTTTGAAATATTTTGATAACTGACTGATGCAGTAATCGTTGTACGGATTAAAGCAAAACAGTGGGTACACCGATAAACCACATACAGGATTAGGTCAGATATTTGGATCCTACTAAATATATTATGAATTTATTTCTACTCTAAAATAATTCCAAAATAACATTCAACTCACTGCAGTTGATATTCTTGTTTTAGGGAGTGTTAAACAATTTTTTTTGTTAGTATAACTTTGTAGGATCTACCCCTTTGTTTGACTAGCTACGGTGGGCTCGAATATCCACTGCGTGAATTAATTGGAAACTTTTGTATAGAAGAGGATAAACAAACGAGTGGGGTAGAGAATAATTTTTTCATGTAATTGTACTTTCATATTTGTTTCGGTATCAACTGAATATACCTAACAATTTTACTCAATTTATTACAATAAAGGAAATAACTCTTGTTAATAAAGTTTTAAAAACTGTATTTTTGTGTGCATTTGTGTATGCAGATATTTGCCGTCGTCTTATGTACCATTATTTTCTTATCTCAACTGTGGTTTTTAGGTTATATTTTATCTATTACTAGTTAATGTTTATGAGTGCTATGGGGTAAAAGGTCTATGAGCGCTACCACTGTCTCTAAATACATTCCCGAGTTCTAATATTCTATTCAAGAAATGTCCAAATACAAATATCATGTATCCGAAAATAGTGGAAAGCGACAAACATTCGATTAACCTTATTACTCGTAGGTCAAATGTTACCAGAAGATTTTAGTACATATTTTCAAGTAAAGATTTTTCGATTTTTCTTCTATCTGCAACGATAGTCTCAAGGATTTATCACCCTTTTAAGGTTGTTTACAAACGAACTGCTTCTACTGTGACTCGATAACAATCTCTTTTGTTGGTTTCGAAACAATTCTTTACACTTTGTCTACTCTTGGTCAGATAAATTATGTACAAATGGTTTATTTGAAAACGTTATCGTTCTTAAAATCTTGATTAAGTCGCAATTTTCAACAAAATAGTCCCCTCCCCTCCCGATTCCCTTGAAGTGTACCTTACCAAAGACAAAAACACTAAAACGGAAGTACGCATTTTAGAAAATATTTAAAAGATCTATTATCATCAAAGATAAATTATGTTGATCAATATAATTGGTATGTTATGTTGCAAATTATGTGGAATAATATCAGCAAATCAGTAGATTAATCTTACTGATTGAGTCGATCTGGGTTATTCAATTACCCCGCTTTGTTCCCCATTGTGCTCTGTAAGGGTAACTTCGTAAGCTCATAAGTCCCCAATTGTTCCGATACATAGCTCGATAATTAGCTTACAGGAAGGCACGTGTATTGTTAAATATATCGCAATATCTCAGCAAGTTCCTCTTCTGTGTCATTTTATTATACTTAAGCTTTTATTTAGTTTCTCCTGTCCCGGTGTTTGTAATGAAATCTTGCAAGTTACATTTCACCCATTTCCCGGTGTCCAATTGAGCTAAAATTTTACACACTGGTCCAGTCCTGATGACAATGCATGTTTATAATAAGCATGATGTGATGCTGCTACCAGGATTGGCTCCAAACGATTGAACTCCTCAACGGTTAACAGTAGGGTCTTGAAATATTGATCTTTTTAACTTTTTAGTTTTTAAAAAGTAATAAAAGCTTATTTAAAAAAAATCTTTTGGTTTTTTTCAGAACTTGTTTCAATATAAATCATTAATTCGTGTCTATAGAATCTGTCAATGGCTGCTATATTATCAAGTTATCAGAAAAAAAACTACTAATAATGGAAAAATTATGGAAATTATGCAAAGAAATTAAAACCTTTTTTTATATTCTAATCTATTCTGCTATGATAATTTTGTATTCTATAGGTTGCCAGAAACAAAACGGAAAAAATAAAATCAGAAAGTTTATCTTTTTTATCAGAATTTCTATGAATAACACAGATCCTCTATTCACGGAATTTTTCCCTTAATATACTCTAGAAAACTAGTTCACATTTGATCCTTTACAGTGTTATCATTCGTGTAACCAGCAGATTATCTCGGTCATTGGTTGAGAATCGTAGATCGTCGGTCCGTGTAAACCGCACACGGCCTGACAACCGGTACCGACATGTCAGACGTCTATCCAGATCTCTCAAGAGGTGAATACGTGATAAGGTACAGCGGACCGATGTTACAGGAAATACCTAACTTCACTACACGGTCTTACTATCGCAAAACCTAGATTCGCGTTCGTAACGTTCGCATTTCACCGTAAACTTTGACATGGTCAGTTCATCCAAAATGAGGTGAATCCTTAGCCATATAGGTATGTGGCGCTATGTAATTATGTTGTGTTTTTTTTACAATCAGTAGGTATCTAGTAGGAGCAATAGTAGTCGTACCCGATTGGTAAAAATAGGGGTATTAATAAACCTATAGACATCCTATACATATGAGTATATTGAAATATCTAGAGCGTGTCAAATAAATGACATACATACATACAGACACTCGTAAAACATTACCTTCAATTTGTCGCAGTTGGGTAAAAAAAACATTTAAAAAAATGTTAACATCTTTTATTCGTCGTCAGTTATTTAATCCTTAAAACGATCGTCAATTTATATTCAACTTTAAAGGAAATATTATTTTATGAATTCTGCGTTTTCTCACTAAGTTTCTAGAATGTTTCAGCTCGAATAAATTCTTAAAAGTTTTAGTCGGAAAGTGCTTTGTTTCAATTAGGACTACTGATTAATGAATTTTATCTGAACGTAGCTGAACCGCTCCCACTTCTAATAAGGATAGAATATTCGGAGTTCATAACTTCTTTGTGTGAAAATTGAAGACTAAAAAATTTCAAAAGTTTGATTATCACTGGATAAGATATTTTTGAATATAATATTATTAACATACAACATTTTTGCAGGAAATCACTTTGCGTATTTACATTTCGATAGGTTCTGTTACTTATTGCGAAAAATAAAAAACTAAAAAGATTTAGTTTGAAGTGTCTTTTCCTTTAGTTCCCAATTAAACCTGAATTGTGTATTTTTACAGACTAAGCTGCATCATAATCAAATAACACTTGTCTAGTCTATATTTCTTCTATCGAGTTCTCACACTGTTCATGTGTTAATTTATAGCATCTCAATATTTTGACAATTCTATCGAACTAACTAGTTACCCGTGCGAAGCTTATCAGTTTAAGAATTCAATTAAAATCTAGATAACCATCATAGTTTTCTTGATATAGATAATATTTGACTTGATCGACATTACCATGTCTAATCCCTTTTGATGGCTCAATGCACATAACATTAGAACAATTATTCTAAGATTAGAACGATACCCTTGAGTCGGCAAACACAAAGCAAACTTGACATTTTGTTGAAATCGTGATCAGGTAGTATGGTTTTTATACGAAATTCTTGAACTTGTCTAATTATGCATAGCTAATAATATAGGTAGATAAGTAATTACTAGAATGCTTTGTAAGCACAGTGTGTATTTGGAATAATTAAATAGCTTTTGGAATTTCACAAACATAAATGTTTGTAACTGACACTGACAAGTTATGTGAATGTATATGAATTTGTCAAAGTAATAGAACAGTTGTGTCTATCAAAAGATATGCAATGTTTATTAAAACTGTATAAAGTCTAGCGAAAGCCCACTAACCCTTAAATTCCGACATAGTATGTCACGAATCTGCTTATTACAATGACTGTGCTACAACTCAGATGTAGCCGGCAGCTCTGCTCGTTATAATTAATAAAGCTATTATGCTGAGGGCATTCGCTACACTAACTGCTGCCTCTAGATTCAATTGCATGGATTTAGGGTTAACATTGCGCCTGAAGGCGGTCCATGAAATGATAAGACCAAGTATATAATATATTGTAGTTAATATATTCCGCGTAACCGACGGTTGAAGGGTTAACTACAGTCCAAGTAGTTTCAGCTATACACGATTCTAGCTTCGAAAGTCCTGTGAATTTTGTTGTCAGGGTCTTAGGGGTCATTGAGTGATAGACAGCGTTTTATTTAAACTAGAAGACCCGTTTTGTAGTTGAAAATTTGATGGCATACATTGGAGACGAATCCATTGATACCACATATTAAAAGACCTAATCCATTCACAATTATGTCTTTCTTAAGCATTGTTACAAAACATGTAGATAATGACATCATTCTTTCTTTCTTTCATTAGCAGTCTCATTTTTTAGTCTCTTGTATCTTTATTTTACGGCCCAACGAATACGTACGCATTGTACTGTACTTCGAATATCTTAGTAGAATTGAAGCAAAACAAGCTAAATTTAATCAAGAAGGATTGTTTACTAACAGTAGCGCAATTTAATTTGAATAAAGATGAATCTTATCAAAATTGAATAGAATAACATAGCTAAATTGGTTTGTACAAGTTGGTTAAATAAGAAAATTGAACCGCCAAGAACAATTGTGAAGCATTCTTAAAGGCAATGGAAGAAATAAACAGACAAAGTGAAATGAAATGAGAGAGAACGCCCTTTGTATTGAAAAGGGGTGGTCGAGCGCTGTATTATTAAATGATATTAACTGCAAGCGTCATAGCCAATGCTTTTCCTTCAGTGTTGTTTATAAAGAAGCGTCGTATGTTATTGTGTCATTGTCTGATTGTAGAAAACAGTGGGGATTAGCTAATAATAGAATTAGTGCTACTTCTGCTTGTTTTATTTGATCTTAATCAGTATTCGTTACGTTCGGTTATATTTACATCAGGTTACATTAGATTCGGTTACACGTTTAATTTTTGCATGTTCATTAAAATTAGCACCAGGTCCATCTATAAGTTGAAGTTTGTAAGGCTGTTACTGTTAAATTTAACAGAGCTTAAGGTTTCTAGAAACAGAATATAATTAAGGTCAAATACCTTGTTCTGGCCAGGTATAAATATGTGACCTAATTCAACCAATATGACAAGTAGTCAAGCTAATTATGTTTAGTGAAAGTAACATACTAAGTAATTCGCTAATAAAAACGCAATAATGCTGTTTAATAACAAGCCAAATGTTGCCCCACTTGGGGCTAATATAAAAACCTATTACAGAACATTGGCCACTCGATTAAAATGTATTGGATCAACAGTATCACTTTCATATTGGAATAACAAGGTTTGTTGCGGAGGGGTCGCGTTTGTTATCATTCGCTCGTTTGTGAGTTCCTACGCTCCACTGGACAAAGAAGATTATTTTTATTGCACTCTGAAAGGTGCAACAGACCGAAAATGTGGGGAATTGCGAACAAAATTTATATCGGGTTTTTCTGTTTTATATGAGTAAGGGCCGATTCTACCCACGAAGTGTAAATGCTATAGCTAGGATTAGTTTTTTACCCTCAGATAACCATCATTGCATTTTATCTAGTCATACAATGTATAAATATCAATACTTTAGGAGTAGGTACATCACCAATTTTCAAACTAGAACAAATATTCTTCCAAGAAAGTGGCGTCGTAATTTTGGATCTGCTAATAATTGACGTCACTGTTTGGTTGACTTGACAGTTTGTTTGGTGTCAAAAGAACGATTAATAGGAAGTTGTCATTTACATTTATAAATTCGTCTGCATATGGCCTACCACCGTTTAATGGTTATTTTATTTTAGTGGATGTTAGTGCCTTGGCAATATGCAAGTGGAACGCATGGGCACTTGTCCCAAAGTGCTTCGTCCTTTTTTCTTAATACTTCTAATTCTTTCTGCCTTAGAAACAGGCAAACGAGGGCTAACTAAAATACTCTGAGATTTAAGGTGATACAGTAATTTTATAAAATTGTAATGGCCACTTACGGCTGCAGGCTGAAAGAAACCGTAAATTAAAATCCTGAATACGTTTTCAGGCTTACCTTTTATCTTTTATATACATTCTCCAACGTCCATACTTACCTTACGACGCCTAATTAGTTCATTCCCGTTTCCTAGACAGAATTAACTCGTCTGGGAGGAGAAATTTTTTTTCACCTTTTTTCTTCTATTTGAAGTTGACTCAGACAAGCTTAGAGTGAAATTCGCTACGCTTCCCCAATGTAAATTGATGAAGGGAACATCAATTAACATCTAAATAACTGAAAACATTAAAATCCCATAACCCTTTTGTTTTAGACACCATTAAATTGATGGACGGGTGGACAATACCCACTAAGCACGCAACGGGTTGGGACTACTTACGACAAATAGGTAACCCTCTGCTATTCACACGAATTTTCTCGGAAATCCTCTACGTCACATAAAGTGCACTATTATTCACAGTGGTACGGACCAACCCAGTTTAAAATGACAGCTTCCGACTTTGATAAATTGAAAATTTCCCTTGCGGTGTACTTAGACCTCTGGATTCAAGAGAATACTTGTTCGAACCATACTCTATAAAGAAAGCGTGGTTTTTGACGTTGGACAACTCAATTGGCTTCTCATAGCTATTCGTTTTCAAAACACATTTTACGTAATAACTTTAAACAACTACACTACATAATTTCTAAGAGAAAACCTCGACAATTTCTTGTAGTAACTCGTGCAGCCAATAATAAAAAATGGGCTTATGTTTTCTTCTTTGAAAATAGCTCTGCCACTTTTCTACAGCTACATTTAATTTAACGAACGAGGTATGTGCTTTGTACTATCTTTCAAAGCAGGCTGCCTTATGAAACTTGGTACTAAGACAGAAATAAAACGTGGCGTTATTGCAAGTTTGATTAAAAGGAGCGCGATGCGCCCCCTAGCCGACCAATTCGCGGTGCTCGGAGAAAAATATTTTGTACTATAAAAAATAAGTGTCTTTCAAAATATATTATTGTACGATAATATAATTTTATATCTGGATACTAATCGGTAAGATTTGCTTGTTGTTTTGTGCCGTGATTTTTTGTTATCAATATAAAAATAATTTGGCCTAAGAATAAAAAAATTATCAGACATTTATTTATTAGTGTAGGCAGGGATTATACCTGTTAAATAGACGAAGATTTAAACCTTTAAACAATATGTTATAATAAGACTGGAAATAGAAAAACAAACAATATAAATCCTAAGGCACTTCAAATTATAAAATTAAATCCATTATTCTGAAGAGCCAGACAGATACATACATACGCACGAAATACATTACTAATTTCTTTCTCGTGTAGTCGAATAAAAATCAGAAATTATTAACCATCTCATAATTATATAGTAGGAATAGATTATCAGAAGCGGTACCTGCTTACTGTTTGCTATTATGCCCTGTTACTACGAAACAAATAAATATTTCCATTCTTTCTAATGAAATGTATCTTTTGTTAGAAGGGAGTAACATGGGTATGTCAAAATAATTACTTGGAAAGAGGTTTAGACTAACATAAGTTGCAATTTACTCAGCAGTCAACTGTTTACACGCAAATGCCCGCAGGACCCCACATTCCAGGCTTTAATTGAAAATTTCTATCCGTTTTCATCATAAATAAAATAGCTGAGCAACGTCTGTACCTACATTGTTAATGTAATGTGTTATATGAATAAATGTTTGTAATTTAAACAGTGAAAATCGTGAACTTACTTTAATAAATTACCTACCTCTGTTTATTTTGTTAGTTGTTAATATGACTAGCCCGTAATCCATGTATGGTCATAGAAAAGGATTTTATTTTATCACTGAGAAGTGCTAGATCATACTAGACCATCGTACTGCAGTGATAATTTATAGCGGGGTTTGTAGCCATAAGCCAACCCAAAAAATTATGTCACTTAGCTACTGCCTGATCTTATCAATCGATGCGAAATCATTCAACTTATGTATTACCAAAAAGGTTATTTTTATTGAGCATAAAATCTTTTGGTAACCTTTTGAATGCAATCTTTCTATGAATCAGTATCCCCTTTCAATTTAAAATATCTTTGTGACTATTCAGAGTATTTAATTCAAATAAAACTGTCGTAAATTGAATTAGGCATTCGCCTGAGCGTAATAATGGAGCAATAATTCTTACAAGTAATAGGACACATGTGTTCGCCGTTCAAAAGGTTTAAAGGGTCAACTCAGGGTAACTTCTCTTTGTGACGTCATGCAGCGAAAGGCAGGAATTATTTTGTAACGGCCATCATTATGATGATGTAAGTGCCTATCCGGTCCAGCTGTCGTCGTTTTGTTAGCCCTAATATAGACCCCAATTTTCTGTTTCGTAAAAACTATGAGCTTTACTGACCCTGCAGATAATTTGGCTGATGATCTTCATTTCCCCTATTTAGGGTGTTTTGTAGATACGCCGGTAGTTATGCGGTAACGTCACATTGAATATGACGAGCTATATGATTTGGGTACACGTTGCTATGGGTTTATTTTAGGCGTTACATTATAGTTACAAAATGCAATTTTTATGCTATTCGAATTTACTAACACAAGTCACCTAGTAATTCCCTAGGGGAAGAGGGAGATTGTCCTGTCAACTTACTACCGCATCGCCTATAAAAGATTCTGTTATAAATAGTGCTATGGCATTACCATCAGGCTCATCCAGTTTTTAAGGTTGAGTTAATGCGATTTTTACCAAATACTGGTAAATGTATAAAGTTGACTTGAAAGTACACGAGTACCTATTTAATTAATATTGAGCAAGGACGCTTCTATTCCAATTCTTAAACTGCATTACTGTTTATTGTTACTTAACTTTTTTTGTGGAAAGAATTAAAAAAATATCAGTTCTGCCCCCTATTATGTACAGCATAGTCACATTTATCATCCACAATTTTTTTTCAAACATGGTGTAAGTACTTACTTACGTACTTACGTATCTGAATTATAAAACATTTTACTAACACCTCGGGTCAATAACCGCAATAAAAACGACAATATTTTGCTAGATAGAGAATAACAAAATGGTCATCCCTATGGAAAAGACATCTAGCTTGTTAGGACAAATCGCCCATATTCTGTGAGCCGTGAAAACGTACACGATAACTTTTCACTGTCGTTCAAAAGAGTCACTCAACCACGAACGGACTGAATTGATTTTTGCTTTTTTATGTAAATATCTAACGAACGAGTGTAACCACCTGATGGTTAGATAATTATATTCGTTAATGACGTCATACCATTAGGATATAGGTTGCGTATTGTGGCAATCTTCTAAAGTCCCAATAAAAAAAATATTTATGCTGACTAATCTTATCACTTTCGATTTTTTTTTGTATAATCTAAGTACAGGCTGCTATTTTCAGTGCTTCTCTCAAAACCCTATATTTTTTATGCTGGCAGGTTTGTTACTGGGCATGAATTAATGCTCATTTCTTGCTAGTGACTGGCTTATGAAAGCATAATTAACACTTCGTAGTTCAATACCTCCGATTTTATTATGATTATCAACAAGGTATACCTACAAACAAGGAACTGAACTAAAAACTGCGTCGGATCTAAATAGATCTTAATTTAACTTTAAAAACGCCTCTCTTTTTATTGTATTTACCATTACTTTTTTAAAGCTATATGAAGCAAAATTGCTGTTAAATTTGACAAAACATTTGATGGAAACTCCTAGGGGAAGTGGTATCCAGCTTGTTAGAACGAAATCGTCCCCACGTTAGTGATCCGTGAAAACGTACAACGATAACCTTTCACTGGCGCACAAAAGGCGCGCTCGGCCGCGAACGGACCAAATTGATTTTTGCTCATATTGGACCAAAGAGCATCGCACGGTACTGTCAACAAGAATGACGAAATGAAACAAAGTGGCTGGTTTATCGTGATATACTTTGGCGGCAGGTGGGAAGGATGAGGATATTTGAAGTAAAATTAGGCTCTTATCCATGTCATTTTGTTGACAAAGAAGGCGGCTAACAGCTAAAATAATTGTTGAAATTCTAGTCATTTTTAGGAAAACATAAATAGCTAATACAATAAGGGCATATTAAAAAAATCTATGCCTATCACTCCTACCATGGAGGTAAATCGAATGACATTAAATATGTTAAAATCTGATATGCTTTTTGGGATGTAGAGGCGTGCAAAACTAATCGACATACATACGTACATACATACATACATTCCAAAAACAATATTCTCATACTTTAATTAGTGATATGAATGAAAATTATCAGACCAAATTTACAGAATTATTGTAATTATTTACTGGTTTCAACTTTACTTTCAAAACGCAGTATGATACTGAAAACATGGCGTCCAAATATCCAATGTATATATTTGTATATTATATACTCATAGGTAATAACGAAACAAATAAAATATCAATGTTTTGACTGAATAGGCATAAGTACAATGAAAGAAAATTGATTTAGGAATGAATGAATGCCCAATCAAGCGCGACGCGTAATTTTGTCGTAGTAATATAGGCAGGAAAATCAGATTTGGGCGAGTGACGTGTATTCAGCCGGTAATACAAAATTGATGAATGGGACAATAATTTTAATGTTTTGCATATTGTATCTGTTTAAGTATGAAAAATACTTTTTTACAAAAGAAGTTAAAATCCAGAACCGAATGAATATTTAAATGGTAACTAATCATCATCATCATGACCCATAACTGTCCTTTTGCTGCTCTACGGGTATCTCTAACATTGTCAAGGGTACAGGCCATTGTACTAGACCCTGGCAAGTGCAGATTAGCAGACTTCACACACCTTTAAGACCTTTATGAAAAAATCTCAGATGTGCAGGTTTACTTACTATTTTTCCATTCACTAAAGGAAAAATAATTAGTTTCTAATACCCACGAAGTCAGGAACTCCCGTTTCGAAGACCAAAAGCCACACAGCTATCACTACTTAAATTCTAATCTTATAGATCTACGTTTAAAGCCGAATGTTTCGTAATTTATGGTATGGAAATATCTCAGATGGACAAGTTTCCTTACTATTTTTTTATTCACTGAAAGAAAAATAAAATTAGTTACCAATACGCACGAAGTCAGGAACTCCTGTTTCGAAGACCAAAAGCCACACAGCTATCACTAGGTACTTAAATTCTAATCTTATAGATCTACATTTAAAGCCGAATGTTTCGTAATTTATGGGGCAATTTTCACATAAAGTTCCAGTGCTTGTAACGTGCAGTGTATAATTTTAGGGTAAAGGTTACAAGTGAGTGTTTTGTTAAACAACCCCTTTATGTCACAAAGAGCTCTTATTCCATGGCATTTACCTGACATTTTACCCGACGCCGTTATTGTTTTATGGGACATTTAGTTTCTTTTGAAACAAGTAAAATAACAGGTCTGTTTTAATTCCTTATAGTATTTTGCTAAGCGGTAAGAGTATTCAGTATATTATTGAAGTTACTTACCTTTAGTTCTGAACAGTAATCTATACAATCCGCTAGGTACGTTAGAAATATAAATACGAAGCGTTTCAAGTTTGATTACTGACACATTTTGTGTTGCAGATAATTAATGATTAGTCTTGATTGTCGAATTCGTCTATGCCAAATTATAGAGAGAAAATTATTATGAAAAAATATTTAATACATTTTCTCAAGAGAGCCTTTGTGACATAGCAACAAAGATTACGCTAACCTGATGGATACCTATTTAAAAGCGTCGAATTTAAATTAAGGGTGAATTCTTTTTCAGAAATTCATTCTATCATCTGACAATCAAATGTCGAGACGGTTGGAATCGAGTAAAGGTATTGATAGACTTTTACTTTTAACCAATCTTACCTCCACCACAAAGAGAAAGTAATAAGCAAGTTACTGGTATCAGGATCGGAGGCCTATTCAATTTCAGGACGCGTAAATGCAAATTGCCACCATTAAATTTAGCAACATTCGTGATTCAGATATCTATTCAATTTCTTATCAAAGGAACAATTTTGAATAACGGCATTTGAAACTTCAGTTTGTAACGGGGACGCGTCTATTGTAAAAGTTCTCTAATATTCGAAGTGGAAATATATTCTTTGCGGAACATTTGGAAGTGTGGAGGTAAGATTGAAGGAAATTTCTTGAGAGTCGCTCAGCTAAGATACGGTAGGTTAACACTGATACAGCTCTGAATTAACTGACGAATAAATGTTGACAAATAAAGACGCCGGAAAAGAAAACTAAACTGACTTAAATGACACTTTAAACTATAGATTAAACTTCAAATTATTCAATATTGTAGTTCATTATTACTAGCTTACGCTGAGATAAAATGCTGTTCAAATTTTTATTAAAAAGTTTTAATTTTTTGTTACAAAGTGGAAGTTATGTAGCAACTTAAACGTGTTTCTAGTAAGGTAACTTTAAAATTATAATTAAAATTTCACCATAGCCTGACTTCAGAGACATTGTTTGGAGTACCAGGAGTCCAGGTGCGCTTAGGAGAGTATGTTGCTTAGTTTCCCAACAACTTGTTTAATATTAAAACTACTAAATTAAGACAAAGTCTTAGACTCAAAATGTTGGTGCTAACGTTAAAAGTTATGACATAATATGAAGAAGCTTGTGCGCATGGATTTCAACATGAAATTACTTTGTATATTAGATACTAGAAGTCCCGGCAGATGTTTTTCTGCAACACATAACACTTATCTTCCTTAGCCTTGTTGATTCCTTAAATTTTAAATTAAATTTAAACGTATTATTAAAGCATATTATTTAGAAAATAAATTGACATTCACACATTTTCAGCATTTCTTACAATGCTCCTGATCTGTATGTTCCCTAAATAGATGGATGGATGGATGCATAGATAGATAGATAAATGGTGTTTAAACGTATTCCTTAATGGTGTTTCTATTGATTACAATAAATACATAATACGTTACGTTCTAATTGCGACTACAGAACGACTCTTCTGTAATAATGAATATCCAAAATCTAATAGCATTATTAAAGAACAAATGTAAAATATTTCCACGAGTAATTCTACTTAACAATAAGTATACCAACCAAATTAATAAATCTACGTTCGAGTTAATTAGAAGACTGTTAAAACGTGTCTACGTGAACAATTCCCAGCTTCATGTGCTTTGTGTCAGTTATCAGACGCGTACTGTTCATATTTCGTATTCAAAATTTAATCAAATTTTCCACAGAATACTTAAAAGACAAAAGGGTCTTGTTACAATATGGAGAGTAACGTATTTTCGCAACAATTGTTAATGGGGAGTCCGAGCTGCTTATGACGTTACAATTGTACACTAGTTTATGGAAATAGCCCGCAATTGACAGACAATAAGACAGAGTTTCGTCCACTTTTGTAACATTTGAATATGCGAAACAAAACCGGTTACATAAGGGTTTTTGAGTTTGGAATGCTTTGTAATTGAATTCGTTGTCGAATTTGTAAATGCAATAAAAAGTTCATAAATCCTCAGAGCAATAAACTTATTTATGAGATTTTATTTAGAATTTGAAAAATCATTTTTTGACACTTTTACCCAAAAAAGTATTTTTATTTAAAACCGGAAACACCAGTAGCAATTTGGGAATAACAAAAAAGTCAGAGTTGACGTTACTCCATTTTGCGTCGGAAACTAAAAATGAAGTGAACCGTAGTATTTTATTTCGTACCCGTATCTGTCGTCGGTCCTATTAGTCTTAATAGTTCCACATGAACAGACGAGTGAGATTTTTAAGTTTTAACCTGTGAAATAAATAAGTAAATATGGTAACGTATTTTAATTTAATAAAACTGTTATTTTTTCAGATTTATTCCACTGTTTCTAGTGTCAATATTAGATGGTGGTAAGGAACAATTTTAATTAATTTCTAATTGCATTTGGCTGTTTTTTTTTTAATTTGTTACACCTTAACAAACTCGTAGGTGTTTCACCTTTAATGCGATGAAAAGTTTTGTCTTTAAAAACATTTAATTTCTTTGTGTTTATATGTTGTATTACTTCTAATACGCCAGGAAAATATGCAAGAACTACGTCTTATATTAAAGCCGCAACATTTTACTTTTATGATAAAACCGCGTAAAGAAAACCGCTTGATTTATGGTTCGGTCTCATTCGATTTGATTTACGGTACCGTCGTGCAAATATTAAAGATTCGTATTGATATATTATTCCTTTATCCCCATTCTCCCTTTTCGCTATTTACGAGAGTTCCCCTGCCCTCATAACTTTCATCGTCCTTTTTACGACGCGACTTGTAAAAACAGCCAAGGGGGCTCTATATACCATACACATAAATTTAACGGCTTTGTCTTTCATTAATCTTTGTGTATTAATCTCTTTTGCTATCAGCCAATTACAGATCTACGTGACCTACTATTGCACAATGAAAGAAATTAAGCAATAAAACAAAGACGTCTTCAGATTGAGTATCGAATTTATGTTCATTTAATAACACTTTTGACTCTTTTACAGCTACTTAAAAATGATATAATTTACGTGATTACATTTACTTGATTTGTTGAGAAAATCAAAATTTTACTTCAGTTTTAAACTGATTTATCAGATTCCTTCCCGAATTAATAAAAAAAAATGCAAATATAAATAAGGTTGTTAACTCATATACTGAAAGATAATTTCAAATTAAAATACTGGAGTAGTTAGTTCAAAATTAACAAAATAATAGTTCCTTTTATATTGGAAGCATTAAAGCAACAGCCATAATCAGAATGTTATTTATTACGCTTATCTGATGTAGACGGATATCCTATGAAAAACAGGGGGGCTGGAAAGAATGAAACAGCAAATCCTAGCCTTAGGAATAACTGAATGCCTACTCATCAGCCTCCGTAATGGAGTGTGATTGTGATCTTTTCATTTGCACTGAGCCATGAGTAATTTCGTCCCCCCGATGGAATTATAATGAAGACGGAAATTATATTACTTCTGATTACGCCATTGTTCTTGCGATTCTGATTAAACGGGTTCTACGCGACGCAGAATTTGTGCGGTTAGGCCGACAAATCATTTGGATTAAGACGATTTCGTTTTGTGCGGTGTAAATATAAGTTTATTCGCTGTCGTGATGTCTTTACGAGTTCAATTATGACACAATGACGATCTTTGTACTTTGTGATTTAACTTACGTTTTTTGTTATGTTACGATAAGATGTATTTAACTGAGGCACTTTCCTTGCTCTACTAAAGTGATTTCAGAATTAAGGTTCATTCACACCAGTACAATATATCATCGACTTTAGACTCCTTTTAAAATACTCGAATTAGGTTTTTAACAAAGTACAAAGAATTTTTTCTTTTATTTTATCTAAACAAATAGGTATCTCATCAAATGCTGTCAACGTCTACAAATTTTAAATCAAATTGAAAATGTCTCCCCAATTCTATGCAAATACCCTGTGTAACACTAACTTCTTAGTGAGTACGAAGACTTTTCTAATTTCACTTTACAACATAATAAAAAAACATTCTTGTTCTTCATTTCAATACAAATTCTAAAAACAACACCTAAACTCTAACGCTTTTAGCTTAGCGAAGTGTTTTTGCCAATTTAGTCTTGAACAAATATAAAGTGCTTATACAAACTTTCTACTGAATTTTCAGAAGTTTGGATTTAAATAAATAGGCGTGGAATATTAATTGATTTGTCTGATAAAAGTTTCAGTCTATTTGCTTCTAGAAACTAACGCAATTTTACTAACGTTAATAACGTTAAGTAAGCAACGTTACTAACGTTGTGAGTAATTTATTCGTATTTTAATTTAAATGAATAAATTTGCCTAAGCCTATTCATTTCGGGGATAAACATTATTTAAGATATATAAAGCATTGGCCGTAATTTAAATATATCGGGTTTAATTAGAATTGAATCTAAAAAAGTTAAAAAGTATAAATTAAAAGTAAAAATTTAACTTGCAAAATTTTGTTACAGACACTGGGAAACTAAATAAAACCTTTTAATACACTTACAAATCAAATATCACGTAGAAAAGTATACTGGCGAAGTTACAAAATGAATGGGGCAGTTTGCGCAAAAATTTTACACCGTAACGACTTGAAGTTTCATGAAACTTGTCCGGCATCTACTTTTTCGTGTGACGTCTAACTTTTGCTGTCAATTATGTCTTCTGGCACTTGGGAGACTAGTCCGTTTGGTCAGCAACTTTTAAACTGCATCTGCACTACGCTGAAATTATTAATGATACGATTCTTTAAACCTCAGTCGATCGACTCTGGCAAGTTCCGTCTAGAATGCAATTTGAAAAATTGAAAGACAAAGCGAAGTTTGCTTTCACAGAAGGCAATAAAAGAACACGATATCTAAAAGCTAGAGTGTCACGAAAACATGTTTTTCTTATTTCCTGGACTGTTGTCGCAGGAAATGAAATCCCCATCAAGTTTCTGCTGGTAATTTAAAAATAATGCTGTAAAAATTTGCAGGGGCTACGAATACGGGAGCAAATTGCGGTAGAATTCAGTATCTAGGCGGGAGCTACACACTACGCTACGGCGCCGGAGGCTACCGTGAATCAAACGATAACATATCGGTCAGAAAACTCAATTACATTTTTGTTGAAATAAATGGAATAGATTCTTTATAGGACGGGGCGTGTGTATTGATTTTGAATGTGAGGAATGGGACAGGATTAAATGTCGTATTTTCTTACTACCTATTGAAATAGTCTGGCATACTAGCAGTATTGTTTATCATTATCAGCATTAGTACATTGTATGAAATCAATGTTGAATCTAATATAGATATCTAAGTTTTGTAGATAGTTATTATACGCTCTGATAGCTTGTTGCTTTTTTTAGGAAATTTCAGAGCCTCTATCAAAGTTATCTCTCGACCTACTACTAGCTATTTTTCATTTACTAAAATATATTTGGATATTTTCAACCACCCTTTTGTAGATAATTGATTAAACCGTGTTACAGCAAAATCCACAACTTATTGACCAAGCAATTGTTTGTTTATTTTTTTGCTATTTCGCTCAATACTATCCATCTACGTATATCCGTATACTTCCAGAAGCGGTGTGCTAATATTGATTTATCGTATATTAAAATGGACTTCTTATCCAAGTGGGGAACAATGCTGACTCTACTGGTCATAAACTGCTCCGGGATTTAATAAAATTTATTCAGCTTCGTTCTTTGGGGGCCGACAAATCATAATTCTCTTAGAATAGGTACTTATTTAGTTGGGACGGAAGTTTTAGAGCTAGTAAACTTTATTTGAACCCGCCCGGAAAATATGCTGAATGTCACTGTTATAACCTTCGCGTTCGGACTTTACGACGCACTTTCACATATAAACGCCATTTCATATTTAAACTTCACCTCTTCTGTCCCTAACTTCTACTAGTTTTGTTCGCACCTCGTTAATATAGAGGTTGGTGAATTACATTTCATGGTTTGAATACCTTGCAACTTAATATGAAGTTAAGTAGGAACCAACATTGGGAAAAATTGTCTTTGACTTTTTAAGTTACTGCTGATTGAAATTATAGATCTTGATTGAAAGATTATTTAATTATCTTAATCATTTTATGATGCAAGGTGTAGGTATACTCTAAAAATAATCCCAAATAACTTCAAAAGGCCAATTACTGAAATCTTATATAGCCTATAAGTTTGCGGTGTAAAAAGAAATTATTAAATTATAGGCGTAATCAGAACAGAAATTTTCATATTAGACAGATTGATTCGTTAATCACTGAACTTTACAGAACGCCTTAGTGCTATATTGCCGCAATTTATTTCCCGATGAAAGCGTAGCATCTCACAAGTCCTTGACTCCTATAGCAGTAAGCCTACAATTAACCTCCGGCGGGCGTTTATAATGAATGTTTCAATAAATCAGCCGAATTGCTCTTTATTACGTATCTTACATCACTTTAATTGAGACAACCTACCGAGTGTACGCTGAATTTTCGGCAATTTCCGTTGGTCTTGTAAGCATTAATTTATCCTATAAGTGTCGACCCGTGACTGTCAGGGGGTTTAACATTTTCTCAATAAAACATAGGGACTATTGCGTAGGATAGATCCCACGTCAAATACCATAGGAAAACAATGACCAAATACAAAACTATCGCAGGCAAAGCAGAAAGAAAATACGTCTGTATTTCGCTACGAAATTTTCGACGACATTGTACCCTCAAAACAAGTGTTTTTAATCCAGTGAAAGCTTGAAAAGTAAAATTTCAGTAAGTGTCCGAGAGGTGGACGGCAATAATCGTAAAATTTATGGACAGGCGACCATTAAATCCATGAAGGCGAGCAGGTGGCAATGCCTAAGCGTCGTTGTCCACACTTACTTTGTTAATGGCTTCTTGATTGCTTTTCTATCCCTAAACTAAAGCTATAAATTTCGAAATTTTCCCATTGTTTACAAGTCATGGTCTCAAGCTTAATAGTTTTAACAGATCAATTAACTATATTTACTAAGTTATTTCAATCGTAGATAGATAATATCTATCTCGATAGATCATTAGACGGACCTTTTATACTGTCCTTTTCTATAGTCTAGTTAATAAAGACAAAATTAACAGCTGTATTGAATTTAAAGATCGACTGAATTTCATATATATTTTTAATTTCTATTGAAGTTAGATTTCAACCCTTGCTAGAGCTTATCAGAACAGTTTGGTAGTGATATAAATATCCCCTAAAACCACTGAGCTTCGGGATCGTGGAGTAACGTGGTTGAAACAAGTTGGAACCGCATACCACTACAAGGTTTTGCACTCTTAACTTGTGGACGAGCTTTTGGAGGGTAAATAATCTTTCCCCATACCGACAATATAATGGAGAATTTTGATGTAATTATAATCCTGGACCCTAGAATTGAACTACATTAAACTTTTTCATTACATTAAGGCTAACATTATGTTCCTATTTTGGGCACTAATTACATCCGGGATAACTCCCGGGTTTCCGAAACGAGTCACTTTATACTTATATTTAAATGCCAGAAATAGTAAGAGCATGTTAGCATAATGATAAAAAAATACAAGGTGGCTCAAATTTGTTGTCAGTGTATTTATTACTTTAGACGAGATAGCTAAGTTGCGGTCAGGTGAAGTAACAGGTACTTACTTAAGTGATTATATACTGACCAACTCACCAGAACGCCCCATTGGTGACCTGAAAGAAACAAAAGTAAACTGGATTATACACATGACGAAAAGCTTAAAAATGTCTCCGACCAATGATGGAGGAGAAAAAGCGGCAAATAAAAAAAAAAAAGTGACCTGTAATTTGAGGTGAAAGTTCTTAAAGGAAACAAGTTCATAGAATTCAGCAAACTACAAACGTCAGTGGCCAGTTCTACATTTGTCATGCGATAGTTGACTTCCGTTAGATATCGGAATCTATACTAATAATATAAAGCTGAAGAGTTTGTTTGAACGCGCTAATCTCAGGAATTACTAGACCGATTTAAAAAAATATTTAAATGTAAGATGGTCCATTTCTCGAGGAAGGCTAAAGGCTATATAACATTAAGCTAAGATGAATAGGAGAGGAGCAGCAAAAAAAATATTGCAACAACAACGGGAAAAGTACGCGGGCGAAGCTGTGGGTGATTTCTAGTTGATTTTATAAAAATGAATAAATGTCACAGTTACCCTTAAGTTTGGTTTTTTCTAAAGTAATGTTAAGCAAACCAACTGCTTTCGGCTGCTCATTGATAGCTAGACTTACTGCGTGTTCATAGTTCTTTGACAAATAGTTACCTACATTAGTTTCATACTAAATAGAGCCTGTATTACTCGTTTATTTGTACAGCGAGCAAAGCTACGACCATCAAAATAAATCACGCACGAACCCACACACGTGTTCACATATTCACGTGTTCGGTTTGAAAAGAAAGGTACGACATACGACATATCTGCGCCCCGAAACAGCTTGACTAATAACACGAAAGTTTATTTATGATTTCAGAAGCAGCCGGCGTTTTATATGGAAAATCCTCTTATTTCACTTGTCACGGCGATGAGAACGATGTCCGGGGCTCACGGTGTGCAATCTGTTAGCTCAGCGCTTCTCAAATAATGGGTCCTGACCACAATATTATGAGGAGCTGAAAATGCTGAGGCAAGGTTTACGCACTTGATAACCGTCCCTATTTGTCATTCAATATGAAGATTTTTTTTCCTTATATATTGACACACATAACTACTGTCTCCGTATGCGACAGAAAATATAATGTGCTGATCTGATGTTTACGAATATTTCAAAATTAAATACCTGGTTTAATTGTATTATTTCATGGTTTTAATTTAATATACCTGCCTTTATTACGAAAGTTTTTTGAAAGGGCGCGGTGTATTAAACTTTGGGAACTTCTGTGTTAGCTTTACGTAACATCCGTGTGGATGTATGAAGACAGTGACTTTGTCAATCTGTTAGCTCGTACCTTACGTGGGAAACGGAAGGAAGTAGTGACACTGTCGATTTGTATTTTTTTTTTGACAAACTATCGTGTTGATAACGTAACTATAACAATATACCTTTTCTTCGGAGTAGATTAATGTATCAATTTTATTTTCCTAAATGTTTTCAGGTTCCTTTAATAACCAAAAATATATGCAGTCAGAAATTCTCTTTGTATACGTGAAGTCTAAAGACTAGGATCTAAAGTCGGTCTAAATCTTAAGTCATAATGGTCATAATCCTCAAGCTTAAGTACTGACGTCACTAGGTTTTTTGCAGCTTCGCAAGTCACCGTTTCCAATACTATAATCCTAACACGCACCCTCGTCATCCTGATCGCTTATTGATTGACACCTAGCTCTATGACGTCATTGTGAACATTATCTTTATCTAGAAGATTTTATGATATATTCAGAGTTTCATCTATCACGGTTATTGAAATCACCTCTATTATAGTCTTGAAGTCTATATAGTCTTGAAGAGAATGCTGGAGTATGGGTTACCTAAGAAATTTATTATAGTTCTACCTACTGCTAAATATAATTAAAGTACCTACTCAAAGGTTGATGTCACTAGCAATTTGTGACTCAGTTTAGAAATTTAATGGAGTACGCGTCAAGCTAACTATATTTTAGTATTTTTTTTATTTTTAAAGGAGAAGTCATACAATTAATTTCAGCCAATGTGAGCGCTCCCATAGTTATAGTGAGGTTCAAATCATTCGTGCTTGTTCGTACGTAGACGTACGTGTAAAATTCGTTCGACAACACGTTCAAATTGAGCATTGATTTAGTTTTTAAAAGCGTATTATGATAGCAGTTGTTAGCTGCCAGTATTTAATAAACGTAATAAATTACGACATTAGGTTGTCCAATATTATTACCTACGCAATAGCGTAAAACTGAAATAAGTACGAGAAGACAAGCACTGAACACGGTAGTTAATTGATTGAAATTGTTGCATTTGCCAGCTTTTGCATAAAAGAGACATTACTGCATTAAAATTCAATCAATAGACCATTGAAAGAATTGGCGTTAAAAAAAATCCCTCTGTTCTCAGAACAAACCCCCACTGCCTAGACAATTTCTCATTTCGACAAGGTTATCACTGTAATACAATGTGATTATAGGAACTATTATAAATGACTACTGCTAGACGTCGTTAGGGAGTTTGTGAAGACATTTCACCCCAGATCGACCTGTCTAGACGATTTGTTACCAAATTGTTTCAGTCTTCGTTAGGCTTGGTCATCATCTGTTATTAGCCCTGGTTCAGAGATTTCCAATATTGATAGCTTCGTGTTACAATAATTAAATGTCTTAATCTAAATCTCAATTTACAATGATAATCCTTACTAGTGTCAGGGGTCTTTCAAGTAATACGTAATGTCATTTGGGGGAGGAAAGGTTCTTGTAAAATCGTATGATGCGTTACATAAGGGAGAGAGGAGATCGAACAACGAGTTACGTTACATTGCTTTTTTATTACTAAAAAAAGTAGAGAATATAATTTCCTAAATTTCCTAAACCGGGATAATGGCAACTATTTTAAAATGTTTGGGTGTTACGTAACGTTTAGGGAGGGAGCGTTCTATAGAAAACGTAACGGTGCGTTATATGCCAGGGGGGAGGGGTCAAATATCTTGAAAAATTTAGTTAGGTACATAATTGGAAACTGATCTCAAAAAATCATTTAAAAATGTACCTTACTTAGTCTCGATAAGTGTCAAATACTAATGAATAGATTAATTAAAAACTACCTTACCGTTTATCGATTTGCGCTGCCCCTTACTATTAGTATATTAATAGAAAACAAAAAAACCCCAACTCATAAATAGAAGAAACCAATATAGGTACTTCAAATGTCCTTTAAGCCCTTTAGGATGCCAAGGTAATGCACATACTTTACATAATACATAATGTCCAATAGCCAACATCGTCTATAGAAATAACGATTCAACGACTTTCACCTGGTGCAGCTATAGCAGGTCAGCGATTAAGAAGATATCGGTTAGTACGAAGTTCTGTCGTTACAGCCGTTGAACTGCAGGCCAAGATGTCTTAAATAGAATCCAAACGCCAACGACGGCGATGAGCCGTGCAGTTGATAGTAATGTCTCCATCTTAAGTTACGTCCTTTTACTTTTGTGTAACAATTTCCAAGACCTACATGTAAATATTAAAATCTTTTGCAATTTTACATTAAAAAATTATACGCAATTTCCTTTACATTAGTCCATATACTCGTATGTGTATATCAGCTTTTTTTCTGCTTATGAACAAAATACGGCTTAAAAATATTAATAAAGTACATCCTAGACCTACTACGCTATTTTAATAGGTACTTATTATTTAATTGGAATTATATTGACACCAGCAATAATAATAATAATTATAATAACTGTTACAAAATATTGAATACATTAATTGCAATACTTCTACTAACATTGCTATGCAAACAGTTGTGTGAAATGAGCAAAACAATTCCGGCACGGGTGAAAATTACATTCCAGATTTTATTAAAAAATTCAATTTGCCTTAGCAGCGAAGTGGAATGCACCCTCTGATAATTTCATCTCGACTAATCCCGGTATCACACTCACCTCGCCCTGATTACAACGAAAGTATGCCACCCTTTTTGCAGCCGCTGCATAATCTTGCTGCGGCGTCGTATGCCAGCCAATAACTCATTTTAGCTTACAAAACGCTCGGAAATTGGTTTCTATTAAGAAAAGTACTCGGACAGGATAATGTAAATATTAACATGTAGGTGTGGTTACATTAAAATTTTATAAATTACTTTATGTTTCTTGCCTTATTTTTTTCTTTTTTAACGTGTAAAATAATTTATACATACCATATTTTGAAATACATATTGTATTAAAAAATAGTGCACCACTCTCGCTTCGCTTCGATCAACCTTTTACTTTCTACTCTATAACAACAAAAAACTTGCCATCCAACAATAAAAAAACCGACTCACGGGATAAGAAGTATCCTAAAACCATATCAAATATATAAATTGTAAACATGCCAAGGTTTATTTCATTTCTTGCAAACAAACGCGTAATGATCATCTTAATACAATAAATTCAAGTATCAAATACAGTATGTACTTCAAGGCAGTGCTTTTGTAATTTCAACTAGAGTATCATGTAAAGCAGTAATTTTGCTAAATAATTGTATAAGTAAGGTTCGTTCGCGTTTATTAGGGGCCATAGATTTCGCTCTTGGCGAAATTACACGAACATTATCCTTAAATTATAGCTGCTAATATGTCGGTGAACAATCCCCGCGTTAGATGTGTTCCTGACATTGGATTTTAATTGGAAGTTAGTGAAGATGAAGTGGCTGAGGGAAGGCAATGAGAGGAAATAAACAAGTCGATTTACTGGTGGTTGTAATGTCTCAAGGACCTTTATTTGGCTTTGGGGATCGAATCTCGCCATAAACATTACATCTAATTTGACTTGTACGGAAGGAAATGACCACGGAAGCCTAAAGCTCCCTAATTTACTAATCTGAGAGCTTGATTATTTATTTCTGCAGAAATACGTTCAATGTGTTTTTGTATAATCATCTTTATTCATCGGTTTTTCGTCTTTAGTCTCGTTTAGCCTCAAATCTCCTCTTACAATGTCATAGTCTACCACGCTGGTCTACCACGCTGTATTGGTAGACTTAATCTACCTTTGATAGCCTCATGGAGAAATTGACCAGCTTTTTTCAGGTGGTTATTTCACTGACGTAAATGACCAGGTTAATTTAAAAAATGAACATGTTTTTTTTTAAATAAAAAATCAAACAGATTTCGATTGCAAAACTTCTCTTGAAGCAATCAACGTTGCAATTATCTCTTGCATTGCATCTTGATACCTTTTGGAATAAATTTAAATTTATCTACACGGAGCTAGAATGTTGCTTTGTTTTGTCTGGAGTGTATCCTAATTTATAGTTACACGCTGGATAGGTATACGTGACGTCATAAAACGTAACTGCAACGTCAGCGGGCTACCTGAGCGTTTAGGTAGTGCTATCGTCGCAAACGTGCTGTGAATACTTCACGTAAAAACATTCATGCATTCTGAAGTTGGCTGTATTACACGGTGTTACACATTTTATCTAAATAAATACGTTTTTCACTACTGCTATTGTCTATTTCTATTTTTATTTAGCCAAAGATTACCATTAACTTAGATTACCGTAGGTGATTAAGTATAAAACCAGTCAAATTTATTGAGACTAACCGGCGATAATGTATTTTTAAGAAACGTACATTTTTTTTATAATATTTTAGTATTAGTTATCTGAAATCTTACAAATTTTTAATGCTTTCAAACGAAGAGGGCTAACGGATTTCAACATAATGAGATTGAATTCGTGTCTATTGTGGAAGTGACATAAGCTATTTATTTTTTATTATATGTCCCCCCCCATTTTCTAGCAGATGGGTTTGTTTTTTTTTATCGATGATTATATTTAAGTAATTCAGAAGTATAATTTTAAAGAGTCGCCTCCAATGTCCGAAATCGAAAACCTTGTCGCTCTCACTACAGAATGGAGAGATAACATTGATACAATTCCACCTGAAGCGATGTTTCCATTCGCCGGGAACACGTCCCGACAAGTCTCAGTGTATTTACTCTTGAAATGTATTCTTTTTTGGTGCTTTCTCTACTTTTATTTTGTAAAAATACTTTTGTTCACCAAATAAACAGGAAATAATAATTGACTGTGTTGTTTTACAGATTTGTTTAAGAAATAAATGATTCATGATTAATGGCCTTACTATAGATATACTCGTATATACGCTCGTCAAACAGTACTCTCATCTGGCATAGTAAGTTAAAAGGTAAGCTTCTTTTATAAAATAAAACCTTCTGTCAAATTCGTAGACACTAAAATAGATGCGTACAGTATTCAAATCTAATCCGAGAAATTTACGTTCAAACCGATCCATTACTGCTTTTCACAAGTTAAATAACTCCGCAGCTGATACTAAAACCGCATAGGATACAAACCTTAATAAACATTGTAATCTATTTGAAAGCGGAAACCGCTATGTGATAAGATTATCCACGGCTTCCTTCTTGCACATAAATCTTGTGCATGTGTGGTGTCAGAGTTGTCAGCCCAAGGTCTATTGTACGGCCCTTCTATTATAAGCGACGACATGTTTCTGACAACAGATGGTATCGTAACTTAGAACGACCATTGATATATAGCTGATGTAATGCTGTGAATATTCAGCCGTCTTAGAAAGAGAGAAAAATTACAAATTTATTAAGAAAAATAAAGCCTTGAGTTAAGATACTAGTACTAGTAAGCTTAGCTAGCTGTCCTTGTTTCGTTTCAGAAAACGTATTCCACGAAAAACTACACACGCAATTTTGAAACAATACGAATTTTAACACTAACCATTTATACATATACATTTTTTCACACAAGTAACAAAATTTTTAAAAATATTTGCACTTTTTAACTCTCAAGTCTACAATCTTAGTCCTTACTACAAATTACGTAGACTAGACTATACTTACTATAGACACATTCAGCACAAAATGCTTCCACGTTAATTACGAGCTTAGCTAACAAGACATACGTCACAAACTAATTTAGATAGAAAGGGCTTACGCTACGACGGTCACAGGTGTTAGTTAAGTTTAACCAATTCCAGGTAAAATTAAATTCAGCCAGTATTCTTCTACTACGAATGGATAGCGTTAAATCATTATCACCATCACAACCCATAACTGTTCTTTTGCCGGGCTTGGATCTCCTTTGTTTTAAATGTAAGGGTACAGGCCATAGTCCAGCAATAGCTAAGTGCGGATTGGCATACTTCACACACATTTGAGAACTTTTTGAAGAAATCTCAGTGGACTGGTTTCGTCACGATGTTTTTTTGCACCGAAGTGAGTAACTTACCTAATATCTAAACTTTTTAAAATGAAATAACGTAACTTTTTAAAAATTAGAGATAATTGCAGGCAGGGTTTAAACTTAGGATCTTCCGATCGGGAGACCACTTTTCATACCCCTAAGCTATCATTGTTTGCTCACTGAATGTCTCACTGGAAAATAATAAGTAATCTATGTTTATAAACATTTAACTTGATTAATTTTAATTAATTTCTGTGCGTTATTATTTACAGAAAACAGGGAAAGATCTAAAATAACGCAAAGGCTGCTAGCAAACCAATAGAAAATCCATGACCACGACGACTATCTCATGAGACAAAGACTAAATTAGAAGAAAACTTCAGATTCTTACACATTCACATATTTACCTTAAATAAAATTTTGGTTGTGAAACATCTCAAAATTAAATTCCTACACTCACGCACTTGTAAAATACGCACAACGTTAGCAAGGGAAGTAATAGACGTATATCAAGGAAAACAATGTTAGCAGACAGAGCATGACATGAAAATAAAACCAAATGTGTGATCCGAGAGAATTTCAAATGAAAGGTGACTTTCTTTGACACATACATCAACGGTAGACCTTCAGATGTTTCGGCATTACAACTTACAATTCTGTGGCGTTTCTTACTTTACAGAAAGCTTCCTTACATTTCCTTTTTATGATTGTTCTTCTTTTATTAGAGTACTTTTGTTTCTTAAGTGAAATTTTCCGACTTCCAAAGGCGGGCTTTAGCTGTAAATCCGCACTTACTGTTTGCGCCATAAAAATTAGCCGATTGAAAAAATTGCTTGTGCCGGTCGTCTTTAAACTTCAGAGGAAATGTGATTAACCTATGTTTTCTTATTGCATGATTTATTTGGTAGTTCTCGTTTACTTTTATCCGCATTGTTCTCTGAATATATTAAAACGTGAAAGGTTACACCTAGGATATCTTTTTAAGGATAAAGAAGGCACGTATGAGTTTGAGATTTGGTATAGTTAAAGTTTGAAAGGAGAAGGGCAGAAAGATAAACTTTTTTGTACCTACCTATAGTATGGGTTATAAATATTACATTGACATCTGTCAGCCAGGAATATCTAACTAATCTATAGGCTATACTTTATTCTTAATATTTCTCAGTAGGTTTATCTCCCTCTAAACTTTTGTAAGACAATTTGTGGGTTGTAGTGTGGTAAAAAAACTTTTTAAAATACAACCCATTCATGCCTATCGGTAAATGATACATAAGTAGCCTAATTCTAATAAGGGTAACAAATTATTAATTAAGTAACAATAAACATCTGCATTTTAAATCAGTCAGTGTAACATCAAACGTAACAAAGCAAAACCCGTAACAAAACGCAATAGAAATTGATTTATCTCCAGTACTGAAAAACGACAACGATGCGAACTAATTTTACACTGGAATATGGCCTCCCCGGGCAATATCTACAATAAAACTGACATAAAGCTACAAGACCAGCTCGACAAAGTAAATATTCAATAAGGGGGTTGTATTGAATTGAGGCAACTTTTCACAATACTGTATTGTATTCTACTGCGGGTTTAATATACACTTATTGACTGTTGCTGAGGATGATACTGTCAGCGCTTTCAAATACTTCTATCACTATAGCTACGAGCAGAACTGGTGCTGATATTATATACCACATTATTTTCTTACATACCTGTAGTCTTAGGCAATGTGCTTTCTTCAAATATTTCTTACTTTGCACTACGCTATGAGGTGGTCTTGATCGTCCAATTTCCTTGTCAGATCAGATACCGAATACGATTTTAACCTCTCCTCCGCTATCCTTGTTATATTTTTGTGTAAAACACTTTTAATTGTAAAACACCGTGCAAGTAAAAAAATATAATATAACAATACAAACGTAACATACCTAAGAATTAAGCATTTATAAACGTAGGCATAAACGCTGAATATTTTGAATATTTCTACACCAACCAAGATTATTCTGTCATTTTCTATCGTGAGATATTGTGCAAATTTCCCGGGTACACTTACATAGCTCTAATATCCATTCCGGACCCTCTCCTGTTTACCGTAAAGTAATTTTCCTCGACTTTTATGCGTTCATCAACCCTACTTTTGAATAATATTGGAGTTACTCTTTCATAATAATCGTTACATAGGGAAGAAACTTTAAAGTATCTAAGTTAGAACGGACTTACGAGTAGCTAGCACGTTGTGTTATTAAGATACTTTGTTTTTTATCTTCATCGTTTTTGTTGGTGGCTTTTTTTTGCTTCCCAATTTTAGTCTTCGTCCAGGGTCTTAAAAACTACTGAGAATTATTTTACTACCGTAATATATACCTGATTTTAATATAGCATTTACTCAATATTTTCTACACACTCTATACCCAGAAACCGTAAACCTTTTATGATTATGTTTTCTTAAATCATCATCATCATCAACGCAACCCATAACTGTCCCACTGCTGGGCTCGGGTCTCCTCTCATAGTGTGAGGGGTACAGGCCATAGTCCACCACGCTTGCCTAGTGCGGATTGGCAGACTTTATACACTTTTGAGGACTTTATGGAGAACTCTCAGGTGTACAGGTACTCAAGATGTTTTCCTTCACTTTACAAGTAATAATTAGTATTCAATAAGCACACAAGAAACTCCCGTTCGGGAGAACAACGTTTAAGTCACTATTTTTTTAAATCTTAAATCAAATCAGAGTTTGCAAAAAACACAGTAGAAACCTTCATTTCAGTCACAATTTTTAATGTAGTAATAAAATATTACAAATAGGGCAGTATCAGTTACTATGACAATCAACGTCTTTAACGTTGAAAGTTTGCATATTTTCAAACTTTTCTATTTTCCAAAGTTACAGCTTAGTTCCGTTTTTAACAAAATAAAAAAGAACTTTACCTTTAACAGGCAAAAGTATTTTCTTTCACCGCCTTTGAATATTTTAATAGAACACAACAACAACGGTAGCGTACCTAGTTTGTCGTAGTTTTTATGTTAACAGGGAAAACTCTCACGATACTTGAATGTAGGTACGTTGTTTACTATGAGAGGTATTATCAGAGATGCGAGAGTAGTATTACTCCATCACTTAAAGATCACATAAAATTATCCTACTATTCGCGTCTCTTTCATACTCTGATTTTGTTTAAGTTTTTAAGAGAGAAGAAAGAAAAAAATTGTCAGGTCTTGTAGTTTCAATCTTGAACAATGAAGTATAAGTATATACCTACCGTACATTTTTTTCTCGTTTTTCTTTGTTGACAATTCAATTATTGTTTTTGGTGTTACTGATACCCTGAGGGCACAGACCGGAACAAATAAAAACAAAACAATACGAATTATAAATAAAAAAATGCTGCTTCATGAATATTTCTTCATTTACTTTTGATGTTTTATAACCCATATCGTCCATTACTGTTCCATTATGTCCTTCTATTAAGAAACTGATTAATACAACAAAGTTACTATTTGCCGATAAAAATATATTGCGTGCCAACATCAGCGTTTCGTTATTTATTTCCTGAGAAGCAATCGTTCTCGGCGAAACAATAACACAGGTTATTATTGTACGAGATACGTTATAAGTAGCTCAGCTTCTTAGGCTAACAAATTATTAGGAAATATATCAATTATTAGAGACAGAAAAATATGTGGTTAAGCTGATAAATGCTCCTAAAATATTGATCTCGAAAACAAAGCTCATTTAAACTTACATAAAATGAAGCTATTGAGAATTCTATCTAAAGGTTTAATTGAATGATTTAATCTAGACATCGTTGAAATTACAGCAATAATAATTCAAATAAGACACTTTATTCAGTAAAATATATTTTGCGTTGTGCGGTTACGTTTATGAAAGGTATATTTTGTATTTTAATTTTATATATATGTTTATACGCCACAAGCATTTTAATTTTTAAACAATTTATCTATAGCATGAGTCATTGATAATTCATATCATTACACAACTCTACCCAAAAAATAAAAGAAACACCAAGGCATCATAATACTTCACTTGTTTATACCTATGTATCTGAAACCTAATGCTAAGCTAATATATCATCAATAGATAACAAACGCAAGAGGCAATAATTTAACAAGAGGTCTGACTGGTAATTTCAGGGGTACCTAGTAGAATTTTATGGATGGGACAACGGAAACGTGACCAGACGGGTTCGTCCCCGCGGTATAACATTTGGATTTATTCAGTCGTGAAATTAAACAAGCCCGAAGCGCCCTCTATCACAATTTATGTTCGCACTAGATTGTAAAGGTCTAATACCGGAGGCAAGATATCTTGAATGGTACCCTCATTAATTGGGGTGGTCGTGACTAGCGACGTATTTCAAGCTCGATTTTACTGGCAGTGTAGTCAAGTCGAAGATGATGATGAAATGAGCGATATCGTATTTTCCGGCTCCTAAGTTTGTTGAGTATTTGTAAAGACGTTTTTAGGACGATTTTTCGGGCGTGGCCTTTCACAAAATGGGTTAACCTCAGACCAAAAAATACAATTATACTCAGTGTTCAGAACAAAAAAGTCAAGTCTTTTTTTTATTTTTACGACCTCAAAATATCACCGAGTACGGTCTGCCGAGAAATATACCGGGAAACGTTATCATTTGTTATGTAATAACAATTCTTTTGTTTTATTAACACCTACACATTTTCCAAATAACATCATCCATAAATACATAAATATATTACTTATTTCTTCAAAGAATATTTTATAAGATAGTCGAATATTTTTTATAAGACGTGCATCTTTTTCATCAAGCTTCCAACATGACAACACGTGCCTTGTACACTTGTATACGGAGCCAAGATTCGCAGTAAATTATAACAATCGTGATGTTCCTCCCTGTGTAGCGCGGGTAATGTGCGAGGCCATTAAAAGAACATAAATACCCAAGCGTGTCTATAAACGTCGGGGAATTCCTGTAAATAAACGTGATGCGATCTATAATGTTGTTGACGAGTGAAGGAATCCCTGCTACCCTGTTTTCTTTCCAGATTCCATATTATAACCGTGCATTTTTACCCAACTTCGAAAGGAAGATAATTTTTTTCGAGCGTATGTACCTACGCATGTATGTACTCGTATGTCCGTTTGTTTAGCACGCTATAGTGTCTTAACAGCGCGGCATGATGGATTTCAACGTATGGGATGCCATTGGATTCGTCTTCTATCGATAATGCTCTGCTTTGCCGACGTGTATCGTGTATATGATTACGACAACATATTATGTAAAAATAAATAAATAAAATAATTATGTATTATATAACCATATCTAGACACGAGGCAGCGTGGCAAAGCCAAGTTTAAAATAAAACAAAAGAATAGCGAGCAAGCAGCAGCACCATGAAACGAACCATTTTGAGCCATTTTGTAACCCTTAAAACTTTCATACCTGAAAGAGAGCCTGGTCCTTGAAATAGGTATTTGGAAAACCCTATAGGTCACCAGCTCAACATGTGCAATTTTTGATGCGCATCGTTTGATTTGCTGTCATAATATTCTTTTGCGAACGAGTCATCTTTCAAATGCTTTGTTTTTCGGTGAAGCGTGCGTTTTTAACGACACGCCACAGAGCCATATGCATTATAGTAGTAAAGCGTTTTTGAAGCTTTTCTTTTGTA
>LGAG01000158.1:169346-181549 GCA_001278395.1 Lerema accius
TACAGATCTTTACGTCACAACTTTATTGTGATTTGAAATTTATGCGCGATTGAGCGGTTTGTTGTTATTGTTTAAGCATGTTGCATACATCCGGAATTCTGATCAGGAAACTTGCATAAGAATTCGGCTTTGAATTTCAAGGGCCTAACGTAGACGTCCGGAATGTATAGGGCTTATATTAGGGAAGAATGGGGTAAAAAGCACTAAGGGTACGTTGTGCCGACGCGAATATTTCATTACATTTGCATTAATTTATGTGCGAACTTCACCATAAGGCACTTCACTCAGTATTAAGTATTAGTATCTACAGTCCTCCGTTTCTTCGTTAAGTAACACACTATTAAATATACATGTACCTTAATTGAAAAGGGATAAAGATTCATGTCAAGAAACCGCCAACCCCACAACGAGAGACAAGATTAAAACGGTTTATTTGAATATAGAATGGATCGCTCCCCTAGTAGGCATGAGTACCTACTATAATACTCCGCTTCCCTATAATAGAGGCGCCGATGCGAGGCATGGCAACATTATTTTCTGTGTATTACGTCCTACATACAATGGTTTTTTGAAAGAGTTCGTGTTACTACGATAAGACTGATTCTCTTTTTTATAACAATATCTGATACGCAAGCAGATGGGCTATAAAAATAAAAGAATTTATAACACATATTATGCAAGTGTAGGTGTGTAAGTGTACCTAACTAAATAACAGTCCCTTTAGTCCCCCTTTAGTCCTACTTGAAGTTTATTACGATGTCCATGGGCGGCAGGGGTTGGTGGCACTGTCAGCTTGTTTGCTATCTTAAAACCATAAAAAAGTGTAGCTTTCTGCACTTCATATCCATATAAACTTAAGTATGCCAAATCTCAAACTCATGCGTTGGTACATTATTCTCAAAACTACGAGAAAATTTTAGAGAGAATTAGGTATGACAGTCAATCCTCTCATATATCTACCTAATATCTAGTTAAGCTATCTATCGACAATAGTGATGGCATCTGCAACTAAACCTATAGGTACTTACTGACCGCTTCGAAAGCTAACGACAATTGCAAACGTAACTTAGCTAGCAGATAACTTTACGTTATTCGAACGTACGACCGTAAGTTCAGGATTGTCGCATTCTCGCCACCTTACGACGCGCTCAGTTTAACTTTGTGGCATACTAAGAATACGTTTGTTTGCACCACTGTGGCCAATTTCTAAATCATTGCATAGGTTTTTATGTATGTAAGTACTTCCACTTAATTTTATACAGGCAACAAGAGCAAGAATTAAAATCCGTCTACTAAAATTTCATGGTCTAAAAAGTAAGTCCTTTATCTTCCAATTTTGATATGCTTTAGTAATATAACTAATGCTTATTCTATGGCTCGATGCTCTATACAGGGAATTATATTCGATCTAATGTGACATGACATAGTTAATAATGAAAGACATTGCCAACGTATGTCCATTGCCATTACCCATTGCCAATGGGAGAATTCTCAACCTTAATGGTTGGTGTTATACCAAATCTTCCGTCCTGCAACCCTCAGGAAATATAATTATAATATAAACTATTATATTATTATTATTATACCCATTAATAATTTTAACAACAGAAAGACTTCTGAGGCTACAAAATTTTGTTGTTTTTCCAAGCATAAATTTCGCCATTTGTGGTCTTTAAATAATTACAAAACAATTGCAAAACGTCGTTTACTACTATTTGTATTCACTTTGAAGCCATAAACCTCAACGGTCTTAGAAGTACGGTTGACATAATTCCATCTTTACGAGGGCCAGGGGTTTACGTGAACGTCGTTTGTAAGCCAAACGTTCACTTTCTAGGTTTCAAAGCATCAGTGAGGGTAACACTATCCAAGTTCTATTATTTGTTAGGATATATAAGCCATAATTCTCCTCCAATGCCAAATGTATAAACGTATCACTCACACACACGTAGATGTGTCGTACTCTCTAGTAGTAGTTGTTATTACAGTTACACAGTTATACAGTGTTATTACAGTAGTAGTTGTTACAAACTCTTATTAGATACGTAAAATAAAATGATTAGCGTGCAGATTCTTTTGCAGACTCTACTAAAGAAATTCAAAAGTTGCACTATTTCATTGCTGTAATAAAATCGGAGAAAATATTTACTGACTTAAATAAAAAATCACACTTGTGTGTTTATCCACCATAATTATAAATATTTTGATTGTATTGACAGTTTCTACTTAAGCGTCTATATCTTGAAGAGAAAAGAAAGAAAAAAAGTCTAAACTTTTTATGTGTCTGGAGAGACTTAAGACTAAACAAGTTACGTATTGTAGCCCCAATTTTGAACAAATGGAATACAGGAATATCACTATCAAAGAGGAACTTCCAAACTGTCACAAGTAGCGAGATATTTGTCGAAGCCCAGCTTAGTGCGATGTAACTTTTGCAAGCGCGCTGAAAACGTCATCCGGGTGTATCTTAATTAACAGTGACGGATATCCCGCACAGAAAATCTTGAGCTGAAGCATTTCTGTGTCGTTTATTTTAAAATCTTTACACCAATTCGTTAGTAGGTCACCAACTTTACTCAGCATGTACTTTATAGGTACTCGTACTTACGGTTGCTTTTCCCTCGCTCTCGTATTGTTGACCAATCGTTTTGTAATGAAACGAAAGGTAAGCGATTAACTTTTGGATGAAGCGAGCCCCATCAATTCGGGAAGTAATCATTTATCCAGTGAAAAGGCACCAATCTCCTCCTATAATATATTACCAGCTGAATTGGATTAATGTTTCATTGTTGCTGATTTATATTTTGTTAAATGTGACCCGGTTATTGATTTTGGAATAAACTAACTGATTAATAAATGAAAATGCCAGCTAAATAATTACGCCTTGTAAATTTTAAGTAATAAATATTCAACTGATTGAAAAATCTTCATAAAGTTTTTTAAACTCTTTCATATCTCTTATAATAGAGCTAAATACGATTCATGTCAAAGCTAAACTAAACAAAAGTAAGTAAAAATGATAAAAGTAAATATTTTCTTACAAAATAATTTAAATCATTTGGTCTTTGACTACTACGGAGAAATATAATACAGTAAAATCTTTATTTTTAGACTTCGATATAGCTAAAGCTGATAATGGGATTTGTGAGAAAATACTTAGAAATCATACCAATTTTCTAATAAAGAAGATGAATTAAGACTCCCCAGTTTATCCAGAACTCATCAAAGAATAAACCTATTAAAATCTAGAAACGGAGCAATCGACTTATATGTACTCATTATTCAAGAAGGCCGCCGGGCTATGAGCGCTTAATAAATAACGTTTTACGCATATCATAGCAATAAATACATTTCAGGGTTGAATATATCTACTGTATACTGCATTCTTAATCCGTTGAGCTCAAATTACAAATTATAATACCTGACAGAATCGAAAGACGTACTTGAAATTGATCGTTAAATCTTCAGCCATAATGAATCCGCTTACGAAGCGTTACTGACGTCGGATCATTGAATACAGAGGAGGGTTCAAAGAAAATTTTACGTTTAACAAATTTGCGGTACGCAAGCCACGATAATGATGATACGTACTTCGTTTGTTTCCGTGTCTTGTTATGACAATGTATTCCGTAATTTGACAGCGAAATATATTCATTATACAAGGCGAAGTGATAATTAATTTGAAAAATAACAGCTGGGAGTTCTGTATTCAAGAAGCAGATTCAAAAAAAATTATACATAATAAACGCTAACACGCTAAACGCTATTATAATAACTCAAAAATTGTTGGTAAATTAAATTTGTGTTTTATTTTATGTCAGTGCAAGTAAAACTAATTTGAATATTTATTTAACTACGAGTATAATACAATTTGCATTAAAGTCAACAGCACCTAATTCAATTGAAAAACAAAGCTTGTTACAATCACGACATGCTTACCGCAAGATTTATTTAACATTTTCCTTCAAAAGAAGGAAGATTAGTGAGTATCATCACATCCTTCGAAGCCGCAAAAGATTCAAATTTATAAATTAACATATAAATCGAAAAGATTTACCCTAAACAAGATCAAAGGAATTTGTCCGAAGCCGGGGTCGCTGATGAGTGTTTATGGCGAGGATATCGGCTATATCCAGGATTTAAGATACAGATTTACATTTTATACAGTTTTGATCAAAAATCCAACACACAGCAACATTTTTAGGTGACATCCAAGATGTAATAAAGTGTCAAATTATTCAGACACGAGTGGTCATAAAAGAACAAAAACTGGCAAAAAAATGTTTTTGGGGCGCCACTTAAATGTACCTATATTAAACTTATTGTTTATCACTTTATTTATATTAATTGTCAAGCCGTTTGGACTTTAGAACATGCCAAAAAATTAAAGTACATACACATGAAAATACATGCTAACCGTTGCACCTGATGGGTCGTCATTTCGTTAATTTTTAAAAGCTTGAACTCTGTTTATTGACCGTGAAATGTTTATAATTCTAAGTAATACTTCGAAACTTTGTACTACTAGAGAAATTCATAATAGTAAAGAATTATTCCCTACGATTACAATCACTCTATTCGGCATTAACGTAACAATCAAAAGTGGATTTCGTGCCGTAATTTCGCGGTAAACATTTTATTATGTCAAATATAACAAACAATCGATGGACGCAATCAAATTAATACGATTCCCTGAGTTTCTTGACCGAGCTATAATCATTAGGGCTAAGTACTACGACTGGGGCACCTATTACATGAGCGGAATATGTTCCGTCCTATCGGTTCCACTTGACGGTAAATAGGTACATCTACATACTAGGAAAGACTCGCTTTTTTACGAAAAACGTATTCTGGTAAACGAATATTAGAGAGTACGTGGTTAAAAGTACGGGTAGTAGAAACAAATTAAAAAATATATTGGGTTTCTTTTTAAATGATACTATGGTACCTGCTCTGTGGCATGAAGATGTTAAAAATAACGTCACTGTCTAAAAACTTGTAATTGTGTGAGTATTGCTTTTGATTTAACTGCTAGTCAAACAAAGATTTATTTTCTGAGAGCAAAACATTTAAGTTGAAACAGTTGTTATTTTCACATTTTTTGTCCATTAAATTTTACAAATGTTTTGCTAGACTAGGAGTTGTAGCAGAAAATATCGTGAGCGAATTGTCAGAATGAATTTCCAAAATAAGTTTTCCATTGAATCCTAAGTGATTAGTTTTAAGTGATTGCTTTACGATATAGTTGCTTGGAAAATGTTTGAAACGTTTTATCTTTGATATATTTTTAGAAATTTTATTTTTGAGGTAAAACCTACTAACAATTTTAGAAAGTACCAACTACGCAAGAACTTTCTTTATCCTTTATTTATCTTTTGCTTGCTTAAAATAACCAACAAATGACTGATACGATTTCTTAATGCGAACAAACTTGTTTACAAACTTACTACCTTGCCAGCGCCTAAAATATGTAGATATTGGCTAATAGGACATGCATGTATCACAGACAGATGTGGAGTAGCAATCGAAAATATTTTAAGGAAACCTACACACATACTCGTAACTGTGTGCATGTTTATGTTTTTAGCAGGTCCTATTCCCATTTTATTAGCAAAGGAAATTAGTCTTGCATTGCAACAGTAGAAAAATATAATAATATTACTTTAATATTATAAATGAGACTGTAATGTTGTCTGTCTGTCATGTTTTCGCGTCTGGACTACCGGACCAATTTAGAAAAGTTGTAATCCAAGAACAAAGGCGCATTAACGATACGTGCATCCTCTGCGCTTTCTCCGCGCGGTCTTGGTGCATGTTGGCAGATCACAAGCGGAGAGTTCTTAAAACGCGCATTTGTATCAAAAATGTTCAATGCAATAGCTCTAAGGCCGGCTGCATTTTGAGTCTGCATAATCGCTTACAATTTGCAACCACGCGGCTACACGCGGTTCCGTAACGTAATATGTGGGTATTAAAATAGAATAGCAGCTAGAAATTTCTCGCACATTAAGCTGTATTCTTGTGCGGACAGTAAGCAAATTACCACGATTAAGCCCGCTGCCCGGTATTCGTACAATGTTATTACCTTCTCTATTGTATGGTCACTATACGCAAATTAAACAACGCACGGAAAACCTGAGATAGTTGGAGCATTGTAAGACCAGTAGAACGCAGTTTCAACCACTTTTAGTTGGAATTAATAGCAGCATTTATCTCATTTTACGCAGCTGTAAACTTAAATAAACGGGTAGTGTAAAAATTTCATTTGAAAAGGTACCTATGGTAGAGGTATGTAGAATTGTTTATCTGTAATGATGACTAAATAGACTTAAAAATTCATGACAACATAAAAAAACAAAAGCTTGAATTAACCTTTAGTTTTTTCATCAGCATAAATAGCTGCTGAATTCTAAATAGTCACACCAAGGCCCAGTCTCATAGGAGACCAATAAGAGACAAAACTATTTAGACTGGACAAAGAAGTCGCCGGCGTCAGCAGACTCAAACAGATGCGTCTCCTCTTGTTATTTCAGTCCTAGAATTATAACGTCTTAACAATAGGGCACAAACACTTAGGTTACCTAAACTAAGTACTAATTTAAAAGAAACAGTCGACAAGTGAACTTCGTCGCTCATGGACATCAATAGCTCTAAAGACATCACGAATTCTTTGTCAGCCAAGTAAAGAGGTGAAAGAAAGAAACAAAGCATTGATTAATCCTCACCCATAACACAAGTCGAATGGCTGCTGACTCAGGCAAGACATACTATTAGATGATTTGCTAACATCAGAAATGCGACTACATCTTTCCAAGTGTAAAAACATATGTGTAAAACAATGGCATTACGATCCCATTCCCTTCGAGTATAGCTAATACAATATTAAAACATTCCCATAATGTGTATCTGAGGGTGATCTCAATAATAACAATAAATCACGAAAAGAAAGAGGCAACCTGACGTTTTCTGCATGGATAAAATAGAGTTGTTGGTATTCTTTATTTTCGCGTTTTTATACAAATCCTCGCATCGTGAGAAATGGTTTATTTATACATGTATTCCGGCTGTGGCTTTATACCTTGGCGGAACTAGGAATGGACACCTTTGTTTAAGGAATAGGATATCTGAATATACGATATGTATATTGTATCGGAATTCTATGCAATATTTCGATACTCAACTACGAGTATTTTTATTTATTTATGGCAATGTATGGGGCTCCGTAGATTAAAGAACGAATACATAAGTACATAATATGCTAAACTAGGTACCTACTCATTTAGTTCGATTGTTATCAGCCAAATTTTTATACCTATAAAATTGCATTTTCTATTAAGAAAATTGTTACGGCATGTTTATAGACAAAATCTTAGCAAACATGACTGTGTGTTTGTTACTAAATTAAAAGTAATTATTGAACCAAAAAACCGTCACTTACATTACAAATAAAATAACACAGCAAATGACTTTGAAAACGAAATTACAATTATGATAAAGCCGTACTAAAGTCCCAATCTTCAATCACGCTCTTTTCAATAAGCATTTCTTTCTTATTAATGACGTACAAGAATCAATTTGCTCTGAAGGTTTCATTATCTGTTCACATTACCTTCAGAATACTTTCAATAAGTTATTGGTTTTCTATATGTAAATGTAGATCCTTTTCTATTGCGAAATTGGTTTGTATTGGCTTTGTGTTTTCCGCTATATTGAAAAGAATACTAACCATGAACAGGTAGGAGGGTCTATATTTCATATGAATATAACCTGCACAGAATATTGGTTCATTCCTTCTTTTTATTTGGATCTGATAATTTATACACATGAGGATCGTTAGGTATTGTTTCGAAAATATTTTAAAATTAATAAAATATCTTCTTAGACATTCACGTATATCCCGTTTATAATTAAATCTCATATAACTTTTTCATAACATAATAATTTAATAATCATAAACTACCAACAAATGGCAGACTTACGAGTATATTATAAAGTAAACAAAATTAAACTCATAATATAAGGTAAAAAATTGTTGGGCCATGAAGATATAATGATATAATTTACTGGATTAATAAAGGATTTCCAAAAGGAAATAGAATATTATAAAAATTAAATAATATTATTATCTACTTATATCATGCGATACACATGAGGAAAATGGAAGTAATTTATTATAATCTGAAACATTAAGAATGTTAACTGATACGACATGTAATATATTCCTTCTTTATACGGCAATATATTCTTGCTTTTAAACTTTTATTACATTATCTTCATTACAATATTATGCCCGAAGAAAGGTAAGCGGGATTGAGGAAGATTTCATAAAGAAGACTCATTCATCAACCGTATCTTATGGCGGGATAACCGTCGTATACCTAAATAATTCGCAAAATGAGGTTGCTTTTATACTACACAATAAAGATAGGAGATCACTGGTTGTTATCGTTGCGAATATTGCATTTTTGCTGCATTATATGACCTAATTATTTTATATTTTTGTTTACTATACTTTAGATTGTATACTACAGAGTGGAGATTAATGACAAGAGAATATATTATTTAAAAAAAATAGGCAATACGACTATAAAGTTATGAAAAACTTTGATTACAAAATTAACATAAGTTAACGAAAAAACTTGTAATATGAAACGCCTGCTTTTTAGAGGCAAGTCTAACAAAAATCTTCGAACATGGTTTTAATCTTTTATTTGTTAAAACATTCGGACAGTGTCCTAACTTGTGACCGTAAAGTCTAACACTAATCCTCCAAAATTTCTCAGTGAAGCTACGCGTATTAAATCCACTTAGAGAAGACCCTATAGATCCTTTAATGAATTAAAGTCTAAACACTAATTTATTATCGGCTACCCCTGACGTCCACTCCAACGCACACGACAAAATTTATTTTGAGCTACATTAAATGTAGCCGGCCACCCGGCTAGAGTTTCATGACACTCTCATCCACATTGCGCCGACAAAGGCCCGAAATTCAACAAAACATCGAACTTGTGTCGCGTGACTATTTTTAATTAAAGTTTACGGCGCACCCCATTCGTCACTCGTTGGAATAACGTGCGTGAGCCTGAAATATGTTAATAAAATGTTAACAAAAACGTACAAATAACATGTAGACCCAGTTCAGCTATTTCTTACATGCGACCTTTCTAAGTGTTTACTCCGCATTATGTTGTTCTTCCACGTGAGTTGAAAACTACGAGTAACTGTTCGAATCGCTTTATGTAAAACTTTTAATTTCAAGGCTTTCAGAAAATATTTTTTTTTTTAACTGGTTTTGCTTTAAAACACTGGTGAACCATCCTTGCTTCAATTCAGTTTTTTGCTAAATAAGTAAAACATTGGTATTCTATAATTAATTAAATATTATACTGACCTGTGTATAAATGAAGATATTAAAAATAGAAAAAATTAAAATTAGAAAAAAATAAATCTTATGCAAATATTATTATATTGATCCAGAAGACAATTTTTTTTTCGTTTATTTATTTAATACCAAAATATACGAATAAGTGCTCCTCTCCCGAATATTAGGTACTATAAACGGGCTATTATTGCACACATTTATTAAATTTCTATTTGATCAATTTAAAGTTAAACCATGTTCATTTGATTTGTCTGAAACAAATGAAATGCAAGTGATTGTCGAGTAAATAAATGTGACTATTTGTGACAAGCGTTTAACAGAGCATTCTATGAAAACAAACCAAAAGCAATTATCTTTCTAGCGCTTAATTTGTATCGTGTACCCAATTATTAGAGACAAACAAGTTTCATATAACACGAGCTGTCCAATTCTGTGTGATTGCTGTGTTTACCGCATTCTGCCTGCACTGTTGTTAACTATTGCACTATCTATTTAAAACTTCGCAGACAACCGCAAAAACCTAGTAAATTAAACTTTGTGATACAAAGTTGTTATTTTCAAACATTGATAGTCCAATAAAAACCCCGATAACAAAGTCCAGGGGACAATAAAGTTGCTGAAGTGAATAACATAAAAGTTTATTTCAACTGGCATTTGGTACTTCAATTTAAGGAATTAAATTTTAATTAGAAAGTTTTGTGACATAAAGTGGGGACTAAATAAATTAATTTTGTTTCATAGTTACCTACGACTTTCATTTTGAAGTTTATCTTGCTTAATAAGGTTTGTAATTACCTGAGTTAAAATAGTCTCTATGAATTAGAATATTGGCAAGAAAAACTAGTAATTTTATCTTTGATGAAATAAAACTCAAATGCTATGATCATTTAATATTATTAATTTCCAGTCATTCTGATAATAATATTTATTTATAAATAATATTTATAAATGTTAATATCCTTTATTGGTAATATTATATCCACTTAGTAGTGAAAATACTTTTATTAGTTACCCAGTTAAGCCATTATAAATGATTAAATAGGTTTTCAACATGTTGAATGACAACAAAACAAATTATAAAGCTCATGCGTGTGACACGCAGGTAGCCTATAAAGATAACAAAACTGTTACCTTACAAATAAATTTTACATTAAACTTATTGGATAGGTAGTTATAATCTAGGTGTAATGAGGAGGTTAGGTTTATTCCGATTGATGATGTTTAGTTTTCACGTTTGAGTGTCTGATACTGTCAAGTATAGCGAAAGAAAAAAAATTAGGCCCATTACATCCTTATGTAGAACAATTAGCTAACATACTTAACGTTTTGAATTTTTGAAATCATGCGTTGCGCAGCAATAAACTTCCTCATAAAATATTTACCCTATACGTGGTCTTATTGATAGCACGTTATAAAGTTTATGTAGTTGTTAACTTTTATGCGGGCGATATAGGGGACTGGTCCATAGCTGGTAACACTAACACACAATAATGGCCTCGATAAAGTGCTGTAGACAAACTTTTGATTTGATTTACTGTATATGAACTGTCAGAAATTGTTATAGAAGTGACTAGTTGCCTATAGTGGCTGCACTGTTAGGCAATGTAAGCGTCATTTTCATTGCGATTTTCCAAAAATCCTATTATGTTTTAGAGGGTTTTTTTAATAAAATTTTAGAGAAATTATTTTTTACGGAGTCCTCGGGGGAGTTCAAAATATTGTTAAAGCCAAAAAAATATTTGTTGTGTGTTCTCATATGCCTATGATACTCACAATTTTCTGAATTTTCTAGAACAATGAAAGCAACTACTCGTCTAGGCTTAATATGAAGCCATTTTATAAATTAAAGTCGTCTGTGTTCATCGTAGGTAACATGGGACTAATAGAACGAAGAAAGACCACTAACAGCTACGAAGGAAAATCTTTAAAAATACTCGTAAGAGAGGTTGAAGTACGTTAAAAAGACTAACTAAGGATATAGTAAACCTTTGTATTACTTTTCCAGAAACACCTACTAAAAGCGGATATCGTTCGTAAATAGAACATAAATCCGATAAATCCATTGCGTTGTTATCGCACCGATATATTATTAGCTCTAGCGACTTTCCGTTCCAAACAGCTTTTGTTATACGTTCCTAACGAGACTAATTTATCGCACCTCCTAGGGATTTCCGAATTTCTGGTTAGGTAGGTGTTCGATTGAGCGAGTATACAATATACTCGTACACTTTTAATAATCACCACGTAGTTTTTAGGACTAGTTATCTTCGCAATGCAGAATTGGAGTTAGTCGGTAGAAGATTTGAAGTAACGAAAGTCTAGAAAAGTTTTGTCTCTTTGAACTTTCTTTAATAATAATGAATAATGAAATATTTAATTCCATCAAGTACATTAAAAATGAGAAGCGTAAAATAAATAGATAATGATTGCAAATAAATTGGTTTTTTAAACAGTTCCAAATACGACAGGAAAAAGAAAAAACTTTTGTATAAAATAATCAAAACGCAAACATTTGCAAATGCACATGCTGACATTTTGCAAAAATGTACTCTCAATCATTACAGATAAAATGTTTCGTTAAATTAAATCACAACACTCCGTTCCCGCACGAGTTTATCATACAGCCTTAAAGCTGAGTGCAGGCAGAAAAGTAATCATTGAAATTATTCCACCGCATTATTCGCTTTCGCAAATAAATCGTATCTTCATGCATTAAACATTCGGAGGCTCTTAAATAATAAGAAATGTTTCGGTTTCCCGAAGGTACTATTGTTTATTCTATTCTTTAGAGGTTCAGATTGGAGAGCCCTTCTACACC
>LGAG01000158.1:191441-214029 GCA_001278395.1 Lerema accius
GTATTTAGTAAGTTCCTAAATTTACAGTGTAGTTACTACTAATTATAAACTGATGTTTATAATGACGGGATAAAATTACTATACTTAATACTTTGCTTTGCATTTTCGATATTCTTTACAAATAGTATAGGTTTCGTTTACGATGTAGGAAGTTTTTTAATAATTATTTTTTCTAAATATACCAACAAAACGATTAAAGTTACAGTTTAAATAACTTCTGAAATAAATGAATAGAATCTTTTCGAGCGCTTATCTACTTAGTCAAAAATTAACCGAACCCAAGCGTAGGCGGGTTGTTAGTACATAAAATTTCCGTGCCTAAGTTACTCGTTCATATTTATATAGATAACAGATATCTAATATCAATATGGAACAACTTAAGAAATATAACTCAAAGCAAACAAGTAACAACAATATATCTGAAATGCCAAAACAAAATAGATTTTATTGCTGTGTTTACTCAAATAATCGCACTGAACAATCTCAAGTAAACAATTTAGTCATAAGACAGACAGAAACGACAGAAGCAAACATGTTTCTACGTGATAGCCCCTATTGTTCCTCAGAAAAAGTGCTGTTAATGAAATTGGATGGGACAAGGGACGGATGGATCTTTCGCAGATAAGATCTTCAAAGACTCTAGTTAGGAAACAAATAAAGCTAATTACCTTGATAAACTTAATAGGTAAGAAAGTCTTATGTAAAGTAAAAGGGTAAACAAATAGATAGGTTCGTTTCTGTCTTAGCTTTAATTTAGATGAAAGGCTATAAGGATTTTTTTAAATTTAATTACGTATAATTTATAGCTCTTTATGTTATTTTTTTATAATATTCCACAAAACACGAAAGCTAAAGTATGATAGTCGATAATGATCTTTTCCGAAGCAAAAAACAATAAAAGAACAATTCCCAAAAAAAAGAAATGTGGATACATGACATAAACTGTTATCTCCTCTTTTGGAAATAAAGGGTAAAACTATTAATTGATCATCACATTATAACTTCATTTTAAACCAGGTTATTCGAAGTTTCTTATGTTCGCTTTTATTCTGTTACAAATCTATAAGTTCGCAACTAAAATAAATAAACATACAACACAAACGTCTCCTATCACAGTAAATATCAAAGACTAATGACGTTGAAATCCACTGAATCAGAAAACGAAATGTAAAAAGAATGGATACTCGTATTGTATATACGTATAAAATTGTATCTGATTGGTTAAACACAAGACTTCTGAAATATATTTTTTAGTTTAATATAATAAAACGTAGAAATCGTAGCAATATTCATATTCATGATTCAGGTAAGACTGGTTTGAGACGAGACCATAACCAAACTCAAACTTAAAACCAAACGGGTTGTTGAGATTCGTTAAGAATTATTTTTCGTAATTTAACATTATAATAGAATCGCGTTCAACAGGGTGGAATAATTTATGGAAATAACGACTTTTGAGGAAGAAACATTAAAATTCATATTAAGATCGGTAACGTTTAAGGAAACAGCTGTTACAGATATTTGATGAAATCTAATGCCAAAAGTGGATTAGGTTAAGGCATTACTAAGCTCGTAACTCAATGGCTTGTCGATTCTAAGTTAAGCTACTAAGTTACAGCGTTCGCGGTTGGTAATTAAATGGGTGATGTATACCGGCAAAAGGTTCCTAAATAATAAAAGGATGTAATAGCCATGGGGCCCAGTTGTTTTAAAGTAAACTTTATCAACTGAAGTGTAATTTATAACTAAGGCTCTCCAAATAACAATGCCTACATGAAAATATTAAGATAATTTACTAGGACAACTAGCTGTCCCCTCTATAGTCCTACTCGAAGTTTGTTACGATGTTCATGGGTGGCAGTGGTTGGTAACACTTCCAGCGCATTTGTTATCTTATTATCACAAACAATTTTTTATTAAAAAAAAAACAAATTTTTATTATACATTTCGTAACATCAAGTGAATTAATTCTATTTGTAATATCTATTTTTTCAACCAAGTTTCATATTATTCTATCTGTTTTATATTAACTGTGCAGCCATTATACTATACATGTACAAAGTTATCATTTCACATAATGCAAGGTTCATTTAGCAAGAGGAAAACCAGATATGAGCCATTGTACTGTTGAAAGGGGCAACGATCTGTCTGAATCTGAATCGCAAAAACGGATGAATTGTGCTTACATAAAAGAATTCAGCGAGTGTTCTGGATGCTAGTAAGAAACGCGAGTTGATTGATGGAAATAGTGCTTAGAGGTCGCTAGCAGGAGGAAAAATTATTCCCCTTAACGTATTCCAAGACAGAAACAGCCATATGTGTTGACTTGTAAAATAATTTCTCCCGATATAGAGTTGGCAATATATTCAAACGTGATAATGAATATTAATATTAAATTTGGAAAACTATTTCTTGAATAAAATGACGCGATAAACAAGCAGACGAGCAAGATATGGTAAGTAGTGATCATAGCCCACTGACAGTAATCAACCCAAAGGAATCTCAGATGCGTTGTCAGTTTGAAAGAGAAAAAAAAACGAAATAAAATGTATACGTTAATCATTTTACAGATAACATGTTTTGAAATGAATTACATCAAAATCAAATAAAATCCATGGAAAGTCCATAGGAAAACAGATCTGCTGTCGAGAACGTCTATTGTGGTGTAGATGACATAAATCTCCCCAATGGTGTATGTACATTTATCTGACCCGATTTTAGTGAGCGTTTTATCTCCGTAAGCCAGTAATTTATTTCCTACGCTAACAGAATGCAAAAAAGCTGAAATACTGAATTTAAAGGCTACGTAGAACTCGTAATTCACTTTCATTTATTTACATTAATATTAAGATAGTCAGAAACAGATCTGTGATATTAGGCCATCAATATGAAAATAAATTAATGTCTAACAAAATTTATTTTATCTTTCAAAATTAAAAAAAAACATTAAAGAATAGAAAGAGGAAGAAAGGATGAGGATTTTGAAATGAGCTGCAATTTAAAAATTTAGCGTATAGAAATAGAAAACAAAAGACAAATTTTTAGTCAAAAACTTGAAAGTGAATAATAAAACGTAATTAAACATAATAAAAAAATACTCAAAATATTCAATCCAATTCAACCAAACCTCAATAAACAAATGAACGTAATTTTCAAGGACGGCTTAATAAAAATATGGTATAGAAATAAATGCTCTACTTCATAATTAATTCGTAAACCAGTGCCCTACAGTGGATCCTAAATAGGTTGAAACCCATTACCTACTTATAGAATTGTAATAGGTATAAACCAGCTTCCCCGTGACTAATTAGTGCGGGCATTTAATTGCACCCGAACTTGAAACTCCCTGGATTCGTAAACGAAGCTTTCGCGTCCTATTTTCCTTTTTTCATACGCTATAAATCAACCTTCTTTACCCATATTTTCTGGATTTTCTAGGCTTTTTCGATTATTATACATTAATTTCCCTTTTATTTGAATCATTTATAAGCAGTCAAACATCTGTTCCACATTCTTCAAGACTTCTTATAATTGCTCGAAAATTTCACCAGCGTGTAGGTACGGTTCCTGATGATGTCAATGAAGCTTGTCTTTTTAGTTCAGGAAAAATGATTTTGCAATTTTAAGAATATCTTTTGGTCGTCTCCGTTTTCTAATAGCTATTATAGCTAATTTTCGATCATGATGATTTACTTACTATCTTATCGCTAGTTTGCTCTTTTGTCGGTTAAGGTATGATAGGTATGACTAACACACGGGGCAAGACTAACACTGTCTATTATCTCGATATGCACTTGAAGAAACGACATGTGTGTGTTTCAGCCGAGAACATTTACGTTTGTTCTATCTTACAGACTGGAAGAATTTCGTATTTAAGCTATACGTATCGAGATAATGGACAGTGTTAGTCTTGCCCCGTGTGTTAGTCTTACCCCACCTTACCTTATTTCTTTTTCTTTTTTCCGTATGAAAATATAACCAATCATAAAGTTAATTTTAAACTCAGACACGTTCAAAATTCGTATCAAATATCATAGAGTATCGCATGGAAATCCAGAGACAGTTTATTTCCCCAAGAGACATACTCCACCGTCACGGCTACACTGTGTAAATTCGATTAGTGCAAGAACACGATACAAACGTGCTTAGTAATTATGATTTTCTGTTCCAACAGAAATTGCCTTCGATTATTGTATTTGACGTTTAATTACATCTCGATATTACTTATAACGAGGTGTTTAATTTAACGATCTTAAACGATGAGCTAAAGCTCAAAATAACGTTGATTATTTCCTAAAAAATGTTGTGAATTTTACCTTATAAAACATTTACTTGTAATAATTTAATAAGTTTTAAGTGCTAGCAAAGAATAATGGGATTTCAAGGTAAGATAACTATAGTTTAAACCACATATTATCCATAAAATCTTCGCCGTTTATTTATCCTAAATCTCTTTGCAATATTTTTTAAAAGATTCGAAACCCTTTGTGTATTGATCTACATTTATTGTTTTAATTTTACTTGTCGCTTTCTCTCTTGCCCGGCAGCCTGTCAAAAAGAACTAAAGCAAACTTTTCAATATTTTTAATCATCTCTAATTTCTATGGACAGTCTTTAAGCTCTAACCATCCAGGTGCTATCCCCGTCCCCGTGAAATATCTTGCTTTACCTAACGCGGTATTTCTATTAAACTTTTCATTCAACATATTTCCTGCAATTTTGCAGCAACGTAGCTTCGTTCGCTCCATATTTTCTCATTATCCTCTACTTCATAACACAAATAGGTACCGTCGTGCACGTATAGCAGCAACATGTCTTAATTTCAGCAGCGCCCCGAAATTGAATCTCAAATTTAGTGGAAGTTGTGTTAATGAAACTGCATCTCAGCGCGGACATACGTTTTGTGAAATACGCGTCAGTAAAATGTTTTAAACGAGAGTTGAGTGCTGAAGTGTTAAGACTTAAATGTTTGTCTGAATTAGGAGTAATTCATGGTTATGACGTCGTTTTTTGTTACGTAACCTGTAACTCTATGAAAATACTTTAAGATAGATTGTGATCGTTAAACATTCATCATTGAATCAGAGATTGACTTGTTTTTTTCGACTACGATTTTTTTATTCCGAAGACTAAGTCGATATATTTTTGGTCTGTGACTAATTTATACGATATTGTCAGTTTTTACCCTTATCAAAAGCTGTCTGTATATTAAACGTTGGCTACTTTACCTAACTTTAAGTCTCTAGAGTGATATTTATTTCATTTATCGTGACTAGCTAGTTATAAGTCCCACAGAAATTAAGTTTCACTACTTGCGACTCATAAATTGCAAACTTACTGATGTCTAAATGAAAAATATTGTTAATGAATGTACAATACATTAATTTAAAGCTCATATTCATGGTAAAATCTGTAATGTATATCTTTATTTTCTGCACAAATAAATAAAATTGTAGTGGCTATTAGTAATATTAAAGCAACAGCATTTTCTCAATGCATTGGTAGGTATGTATTCTATGTCTAGGTATACAACAATTTTTTTCTGTCTGTTTGTTCCGGCTAATCTCTGGAATGGCTGGACCGATTTTGACGGAACTTTACTAGCAGATAAGAATAATAATAATAATAATCAAGAGTTTAAAGTCGTACCTGTAAACATTTAAAACGTCAAATTCCCAAGAATTTTGAAACTACGAGTAAGAAAGTTGTCTAAACAACTTTTAATCACTTTGTCTCCGATTTATCGTCAGAAATGTATAAGTACGTCACTTTACCTGTTATAGAATTATAGATTTTAATCCTGTGTATTACGGTAATATTTTGCTTGGATAATATAAGCAATCACGAGTTTTGGTGTCTTCATGCAATGGCTTTGCAAAGAGAGTGGCACTAAGCACGTGATTCGACTACCGACTACGATAACGCTTGTCGAATCGCATTTGAATATGAATAGAATATTAATGAAAAACTTGTTCTCCACTACGAAAGTCATTTCTGATTTGGTTCGCTCATCCCCTCACCGATTGGCAAATGAATTGAGTGCCTAGTATACGAGCAGATCGGAGTTCCTACCTATCGAAAGTTGGCTGTATTTACACTGCTCTAGAAGGGAGACAATGTTTTTGTGTCTGTGTTTGCATGTACGTATTTAAATGTGTATATATGTCCATTTTTTAGCTGACTTTACAGCCCAAACAGCTTGTTTGATCATAAAACATATAGTGTCTATTATGTATATTTATAAAGCCCGGCAACCTCTTCAATTTTTTTTTCTCAAGCAGACCGCTTCTTTTAATAAATTGTTAAAATAATTATAATATGTTTTTCAACAATGACACTTATTTTAAAGTTAGCAATGCATTAGTATTATTTGGTAGAACCGATGGCCATAGCCGACGCAAGCCATGAATCAAATCTTCGTGACCGCTTTTATCAGTAAGTTCTATTAAATCACGACATCCAAACTTAAACTAACTAATTTGTTTTTTTTTATCAACCACCATTTTAGAAAGGTACTTTAACATAGAGAAGGAACAGAAGCTCGTCATTACAACAAGAACATTGCCGTTTACAATTTATCCTCAAAGATTGTCGTGAGACTGAGAAATTGATACACTTAAAACTGTGCTCTGTTTTAATTACAACTGAACAAGGTGTAACTCTTCGTCGTAATTTAAAAAGGGTTACATTTCGTTTAATGAAATTCATACTGGATTCTTTTAATCAGTAAATTTACTGTCAGAAAAACAATGTTCTTAGTCTTCTTAGTACAGGCTCAATAACATCAAAGCGGCAGGAATCTCTCGAATTACAATGAAGTGCCTTTATTACATTCCAATACTACACAAAAACAATACGAATAACAACTTAGAAATAATATTATTGATCAAGTTTTAATTATAAATAATCTATGATTGTCTAGGGCAGGGGAACCTTTATGTATCAACTTATATTTTTATAAACAAGTCGTTATTAAGGCCACAGATGTAGCGTCATTATTTTATTAGTAATCGTAATTATTATGAAAATAATATTAATAACCACTGTCAAATATTTTTTTTATTTACTACAAATAAATACATTTGCCAACTTGTAAAATGTTTTATTTGTATGTGAAATTAAATCAAGTAGCATTATAAAATTATAAACATTTTTAAAATGTCTTAATCATTCATCATTTATAAAATTTTATTCTTAGTTTATTTTAGGTGTTGTGCCTAATACATATTTTCACCGATGTCATTAGTTTGTCAACTTGTTTTAAGTCTCTCATATTAAAAAAAACATGATCACACATTCGCGCAGTCTATTACCGTTCTAATAATTCAGCAGTCTATTACCGTTCTAATAATTCAGTCGATGGCAGTAATTTACTTCTACCTATTATTTTAATTTTGAATTGGTTCCTCTATTTCCTTTGGGAATAAAAATCGAATTGACAACTCATAAAAAAGTAAGAAAGAAATTGAATACTTACTGAGATAACTTAATTAAATATTCAATGTAGATAAATGTGAAATAATTCCATTTATTTCCCAGGTGATACCAGCTTTCCAAATTTGTATAAGGACCTAAAAAAAATTAAACCGCGTTTGATATCGTTACATAGCAATCATTTTACTACTCATCCGAGGTCTTGAATATCTTGTTCTCACAGGGACTTACCAAAACACGAAATAATTTTCATTAAAGATCCATATTGGAATATATTGTAGCTCAGTTACTAGAAGTAAGTAATCCTTAACTGCTTGTCCCTAATTAAATAAAAGTTAAAAGCTTTACAAGATACTTTATTAATTTATGTAAACATGCCCTAAATAAAATAACCAGATGTAGGTTTTAAATAAGGAATTATAAAAAAACAATAAACCTAAACAGACTTAAATAACACTCATCTAATTCTTAAAACACTTTTTCAGAATAATAAAACAACTGTAAATGGAACCAATGATATGATACACTTGTCTTGACAACATTATAAACGCACCCTATCTATACTATAATAAAACAGTAAAATAAATTTGTCTGTACATTGCGTATATTTACCAAAAACTAATCTAGAGTGACTCAAAAACAGTAACTGAGTACGAATCTACAATTTTTAAAATTTTTGTATGTCTGTTTGTCTGTTCGTCTGTTTGTCTGTTTGTCTGTTTGTCTGTTTGTACACGCTAATCTCCGAAACTACCGAACGGATTTGAATAAAACTTTTTTTATTCTATAGCTGTTAAGTCTGGGCTTAAACTAGGCTATATTTTTTTCCGGAAAATATTATAGTTTTCCTGGAAAAAGCAACGAAAGTTTGTATGGATTTTTTTTTAAATATCAACCGATTGCTTTCAAATTTATAACAAATATTCCTTACTTAAATTAATTGAATACGTGTCTCCCAGTTTTTCGATATTTGATCAAGAAAATAAAAAAAAGTGAAAAGAATGTACAAAATTTGAGTTTTTCAAAGATCGTTCACGGGCGACTCATGATTGATATCAACGTGGTTTTGAGAATATAACTTCCTCAACATACTGTTTACAATATAATTTCACAGATTTTTCAATTTCGCTCAACAAAGGGTGCAAAACAGGGAAGAAACTTTGAACCAAAAATACCTAAACTTTATACGAGAACTAAAGTAAGTTCACGTGCTATATGCGCGGGCGGGTAGCTAGCTTTGAATTAAAATTGAGGATCTAAAATACAAACAAATGCAAAAAAAAAATGTATGATTATGATTTGCCAGATTTGCCAGAACAATGGGTGAAATACACCCATAATCCTTAACTCAGGGCTGTATTTAGGATTTAACTTATATCAAAAGATATTATAATTTAAAGTTTGTATGGGACTACTGTAATATTATCATGTGTTAAACACGATAGTATCACCATGGTTACCGAGTAAGGATTCCTGATATTTTAAATTAAATCGTAGTTTTTAGTCGTAATCGTAATCTAATGAATCGATCCGGAATTTTTATCATGATTGATTTTTTATTGATTTTTGAGGCGATACGAAGTTCGCCGGGTCAGCTAGTCTTTAATACATTTCAAAACTCGTTTATTAGTCCGCGTGCGACAACCGCATTGCATGGGGTCCAGATAAGACAATTGTGCGGGATTGGAGAAATTGCTGTGTTAATAGAATGAGGGGCGAGTAGTAAGGGGTGAGGGGAGTGAATATGTTTACTGTCCCGCGGTCGGCCACGCGTGTCGTTCTCTGAGTACAATAAGGTATACGACTCACTAACATTTATAAGCGAAGTAAGCGAATAAGTAGGTACTACTGTTTAAAATAGATGCAACAAACAAAAATACACCATCTAATCTCGATAACTGACAATTTCCTTAGTAATGTACATTTATTAGCAAAGTAAGCGAATAAATGCTACTGTTTAAATTAGGTGCAGAAAAAATACATCATCCAATTTCGATAACTGTTAATTTCCTTAGGTGCTTGTAGTGGTCTACGTAATAACAGATGAAGATATTATGATACTAGTTACGAGTATATCTCCTGTTGAATGTTGTCGTGCTGTAGTTCCCATTTTAACTCGTAGTAGTAATTTGGTGCTATGGTCCTCTTTTGATCATAATTCTGGTCCATTTTCTACGTGCTCATTAACCCGTTTGTTGAATATTTACACAAAACTCGTTATCTTTTTGTTTCTTACGATCAACAGGAAATAAAGTAACAAACCAAGAATTTTAAGTTTGAATAAGTTACTTTTATTTGCAAAGCGATAAAATCTTTTGTCGCCGCCCAAATATTTCTTAATCGGGCAAGTCGTTACAGTGTTATTTATCACAAATAACATTTCCATCTTAATTGCAAAGGGTTGAAAATATAGGGGATGTGAAATAATACAGTCATTTGGAGTAGCCGCAGTAATGTTTTGGGGTGGTCCGTTATTTATAGTGGAAATGGAAACCTAAAGTAATTGCCAAAGATGAGTGTATTTGTCCATGTAAAATTGTAGATATAAGGGTTGCAACGCAATTGGTTCTCCGAACTCCTCGGATGGCAAGTCCTATTTTAAGTAGTTATATAACAAGGGTCAATAATAAGTTTTCATTTTACAGACCTTTTCAAAATTTTAGAAAAATAAAAGTAATAATTTAATTTTAACAACCACTTTTACAATTTTGCTTCTACACTGATAAATCATTCTATCCATATTCAGAAAGCTCTTACTTTCCAACATGTATACATAAATTTTCAGTACTTCTTTGGTCTTGAAATTTCTTACGCAAGCAAACAACTGGCGAAAACAAATAAGCAATAAACCTCCATAGGAAGAGCGATTATTTTTTCACCGTAACGGATCGACCCACATCAAAAGCTTGTCAAAGATCGCCCAAAAACACTGCAACGTTTATTTATCATCCGGAAGATAAGGGTATCCACACTCGGTGCTGTTTGATAGAAGGTTAAACCGTAAGTGTAATCAGAGTGAGAATTCAAATAATCGATTTTTTTTAAATAAATGGACCTTACAAAAAAAAACGACCAGGTGAGCAATAACAGTATCTACAGGCATCTTTAAAAAAATCGGATTTACCTTAATTAATGAAGAATGTAGTTAGTCATTTTCATGTCGTGGCTACGACTTCTACTGATACCTACGTTACCGTTTAAATTCGTCGTCTGAATATTATTGTCGGTTTTTTTATAATTCGCATTATTGTTTATTGCTGCTCCTCTCCTATTCATCTTAGAGTTATGTTATATGGCAATAGCCTTCCCCCATAAATGGACTATCTTACACTAAAAGAATTTTTCAAATCGGTCCAGTAGTTTCTAAGATTAGCGCGTTCAAACAAACAAAACAAAACGAACTCTTAAGCTTTATATTATTCGTATAGATTAAATTACCATCTAAAACGATGTTAATAAATTAGTTAAGTTGATCATAACTGTATTATGAAACTTAAGTCAGAGTTTGTTCCATCATATACTCGTAGTTATAACAAAAGGGAACGCTAAGAATTTTCCACTGAAATGAGCCTCGTTTGATAACCGCCTTAAGTGTCTCCAACAGATGATAATCTATCTCCTAAAGGAGACAATTGTGAATTCTGTTGTAAGATCCTGTCGCATCCCATTCAAGGGTTTCGACTTTCATTGTCACTAAGAATTTCTAAGAACTGTACCTGTTCTAAGGTAGATGGCATTATTAATTATTATGAACCGGCTGATTAGTCTGTTATTAAAAGTTATAGAATAAAAGCAGAGATAACCAAACAACACAACTTCAATTGTAAGAATAGTAAGTTTCATTATATTATCATCAGTCACTCAAATTCCGCACCTAGTCAAATAATAACGATAATTTTAAAAGGTTGTGACTTAAATATACCTCTTGTTACTATTAACTCATTTGCAAATCAGCTATAGATTAGTGAAAATGAAATATCATACATCAATTCAGCTAGACTAGAAGCAACCAAACAATATACCGTAAATACTACATTTAACGACCTGTGTATGACGCAAAGGTTTCTACACCGGATTGCCATTCAAAAGGTCCCCGGTTGGATTCCCAGCAGGGCCAAAAGCACCCAGAACTCAGGGAATTCTATTACAGGCCTATGAGTGTATACCGTTATGTATTATTATTTCATGAAACAATAGCAAGCGTAATTGTGTAAGAACCATTGCGCGTGGTTAGACAGACTGTAAACATTTGGTTGAAACAGCTCACTTATTACATTTTCTTGGTCAACGCCGCTACCTGCACAATTTAATTCCTCTTTCCGGTGCGTTTAAGCTTCCTCACGTTGCTGTTTACAAAAGTCTGTTTTGTTCTCACGACTACGATTTATTTTGGATAACTTGTATTTTTATCTAAGTGTGCTCGAAGTAGGGTAAGGATTATCGGCGTATGTGTCTATGTATGTACATTTTTTGCCAAGCTGTACAGCCCAAATGGCTTGATAAAATTTAACATGTCAAATCTCATTGAATTCGTTGCAATTTTAAAAGTGACGTAAACTAGGCTGATTTAATATCTACTTATATATTTTTTTCTATTGTACCGTCTAGCCAAATTTGTGTTTATTTTCTGATGCTTACTTCATAGTAATTACTCATGTAATCCCCAAGGGACTTTTCACGGGTAGAAACATGCAGAAATCATCTATTTTCCCCAACAAAATTTAGATAATAATAATGTGTATGTTGTTAGGAAAACCCTATCAACCATTTTTATTATAAAAAATTCTGTTATGACTAAAAGGCAAATTACCGTAAATTTTTAATTACAATAAATTAAGTGAAAACATTACAAGCCATATTCATAATTCATCTTTATTACACTGAGTAAAAACAAGTTATCTGCGAACACAACCCTACTTAAATCATGTGGTCGTTTGTGGTTGTCAAAAATCGTAACAAATAAATGTTTGCCTTTGTCTTCGTTTTAATTAATCCGTTTGGAATAATTCAACTCGAGTGTTGACTTTTGGTACGTATAAAATGTTCACATTACACATGCTTCCCTCTGATTCTGTATTATTTCACCAAAACAAAGCTTTGTTTAAATGTTCAGGCTTTGTTTGTTGTGATTCGTTTTGAATCGGCCTTTTGTTTCGAGGCACCCTTTTGTCATAACTAAAGTGAACTTAATAACGTGAATGTTATCTATTAATAGAATCTTTGTAATATCCTGTTCAGAAACGGACAGCTAATATCGGACTGAATGCGGGAGACTCAATATTGTTGAAATTGATCTTTATACGGGCTCCTTTTCAAAAGAAAGGAAATGGATGCAGAAAAAGAAAAGATGTTTTAAATGGACTCGATAGACAATTTTGTTAGTGGTTGTTTTATAATGCATTTTTCACAGCTTGACAGAGTAGGTACGGGTTTAGTAGATTTTTTTAAATTAAATAATTATACTTTGAATGTAAGTGTAGTCTATGTTAGTGAATGTGGCATAAGATGGCTTATCATGTGTGATAAGTAATACCGCATCAGTCCTATTGATATGAATAGTTTATATTCACGCGAGTTCAAAAATAAACCAGTAGTATCTAATTAAACAAAAGAAAATGCCTGATTGCTAAAAGTGGGGATATACCTAGTAAAAAATATAATAATCCGTGTCACTTTCACAATGGAGACATAACCATTGATACTCGTATGCCATAATGTTTAAATCCATTATTTCACAAAAGTACGCAAATACTCAAAACAAATAAACTACTAATTTACAAAGAATAAACTTTTATCTGCTACATAAAGATATACCTTCTCAAAAGCGTAAACACGAGTAGGTACTTCAGTACATCATCTAACTTCCAACAATTTAAAGTTTTCATATAATATTTTCATAACAATATTCTTCAAAGGACTGCAGCAAGATAGAACAGAAATAGTTGTAGAATAACCACGATTTTTCTTCCCGTTATACATCACAAAGATTTCTCAGAAATCAAAATGGAAGCTAAATTGAATTTAATGTTAACTGAAGCCAATGTGCACCCAGCAGCGGTTAAATCGCTAAATAAAATTGACGTTCGACAAATAGCCACCATACCTTTTGATATTGGCGAGATAACTTAGCGCTTTGAATTAACGCTGAAGCGATTCTGAACGTGAAATCTTTTCGACTTTATTAACACATTATGAAACGAAAGTTTTTGTATGATATGAAAACCTAGAAATAAGTGCTAATATTAGCTGATAGATGAAGGAGGTAGACCAGAGACGGGAAATACTTGTCGTTTATGATTCGACAAGGACAAAGGCAAGTGAGATTTGAAGATGAAATTGTAAAGTTGATTTAATCTTATATACTAAGTTAATTAAAAGTTTCAAATATCTACCGTTTCCTTATAGATACTTGCTGTAAGAAACCAGACAACATCTTGAATATTCCATTAAAACTGAAATTCGAATGCAACAAGAATCACCAGTAGTAGTGGCTAAAAGAAAACTTTAAGAACCACTGCAAAGAGCCGCATTTCTCAAAATATATAACGGGAAATCAATTTGCTCACCAAGTAACATCTAGACGGTTCTAATAAAGCCCAGTTTCCCCGAGGAAGAAAGAGATGGAAGAACGACGAAGGTTTAATATTTTTGTGAAGACTTCTCGCGACGCGACACGGTAATCAGGAAAATTATTTACTCATGTCTCCGGGCCTCGCTGGAAATGTATTAGGGCTGTCACAGCCACGGCCTATGTAATAATAAAACACGTACTTAACATAATAATCTTACTCTCATTCGTATTGACAGTATTCTATATGTCATTGATCAGGACTCAGTTAAAGTAAATTATTTTGTGATACCGACAAAGTTAACTTTGAAAATTGATGATAATGATTATCAACCAAAGGTTGATGAACAATCGTATGAGGTTTTTTGCCTAAAGTATGTTGGTATCTATTCATATCATAATAGCATGTAAATTTCAATAACAAAATTCAAAATTATGTTATCTCATATCTGGGATTCATCGTATCAGATAACAGTTCCTTTCATTGTATTGAACGAACTTACAAAAGTAGAATTACTCTATTTCTTTCCTTGACCATATCATTCCAGTCGGAATCGTTATGGAAATGCGTGGACCATTCCCTTGGTAACTACCCATAGAAAGAATTGGTTCCCATCTGTATTGGAAAACAGAGTCGGTATGGACGCTACCCGATTGCTGCAAATCGAATCAAATGCAGTCTATTGCGTAATATCTGTATAGGATATAGTTTCATCAGGTTTTTCCTATTCGACTGTAAATAACGCGGATAGAACTGTAGCACCAATTCAATTAAAACAAGCTGACTAATTGGTCTATGTTCGTTATAGTACTGCGCACAATATCATGTTCAGATAAACTTTGATGACAATGTATTTTTTAACAATTTCATTAACTAGTACGTAGCTTTTAATATCTTTGTTTTAAAGCTTTGACACGCTAAATATTTATCCACCAATTTTATCATACACTTTCAAAGAGGGAAATAATTGGACAGAAACATTTTATGACACAATGCACTCGTAATTTTCATTTCGTAGTAAAATTTTTTAAACCTGTTTTAAAGCAGAAATATACAATATTGACTTAACAACAACTTTTGTTATGTTACTGAAAGTAATACCTAATATGTGTATTTGATGCAACTTACAGTAGTAAAATTGAAAATAAACTATTTAGTAAATTGAATTCCCGTTGTGGCAACCCTACGTCTACCGCGTTCAAAATGAAGAGTCAAGGGACGTCGCTCCGGTTGCTCTGTAAATAATCACCGTCTTCTTGTAGATTCATTTTAAAGTAACGTTGATTTGCATAACCATTGCAACTTCCTCACTTTATTGAAATTTCACCCTTTACCTTGAAGTTGAATTGAAAGTCTATGTTTGGTCTACATTTAAATGTCGTTGGCTGCATTGATGTATAATAATGAAGTTGGCTGTCGAATAACTCACTCATTATAAAATAGAGCGTTGGTAAAATTGTACCTAGTAGTTATGTAAAACATAATTTAATTTCATTACAAACACGAAATAATTTAATTTGATTGTTATACCCAAAAAAGTATTACCGCTGGCGCTAGTCCTGTGCTAGTAGTTACTGTGATGAGTAATAAAATGTTCAAAGAAATCTGCGCTAAAGCAGTCTTTATAAACGTAAAAAAATATTTGATGTTAAGACAATAAATTCCAAAAATATACTTTAGATGTTAACTCTTCAGTTTGATTTCAGATATATTAGATCGAGTCACGAAGTTTTTCCGGCAATAGAATTGCACATTTGAATTTCTACTTCGCTTTTCGTAGCGAGCAACGACTGCATTTCTAATGGGCGAAAAAACTTAGCTTCCGTCCACCCCACTTCAATAGTCAAGCAATCTTAACCCGACGAACAAAATTTTTATATTCCGCATCCTAACGAGACAACCTCATAAATTTCCACTGTTATCCCAAGCAAACAGTGATATTATAAAAGTTTTTCACTGACAATTCCTCCTTTTTTTCGTTGTAGACCAACGATAGGAGATCGGTAGAACAAACAATCTTGGTCTCCGCGGAGAATTATAAGTAAGCACGTCTATCTTGTTAGACAGTTTCCTGAGTACCTATCATTCACTTTGCGCTGTGTTTTAAGTAAATCTTTCCTAGCTTCTTACTGTGAAATACTGAGAATCGTAGTTACATAACGGAAATGCAAAGAGAAAGGGGCTGTACTAATATTTGTCTACTTCTTTCTTTGCTGTCTCTATGATATGAAATTGTAACTATTTGTTTTTAGTACTTGGAAAGCGGGTGGAAAGAAAGAGACGTCGACGCGTTTCTATAACAAAAAACTAACCCTCAACCTCAACTGAAGAATCTACACTTTTAAGTCATTCAACCGTGATTCCATCAAATGTCTTTACCCAATTAAATAACTAGGTTATAAAGTCAGGCAATGGAGGAATCTGGATTAGATAAACAGCAGCCGGTAGATAACAAAATAATCTGATATAGTTTGACAAAATTAGTTACAGTAAAATTTTGACTTCATCTCTAGTTTACACAAAACAACTTAGATTGAAGTCGAAACTACAACAACGTGTGTAAAAAATATTATAGGAGCATATTTTAAAGCCATACGAAGAGGACACGTTTAAAATTTATGCGATATGGAACGATTTATGACAACGCTTCGTGCGTGGGGGTTTTCTAAAACGCTGTAGATCTCCTTTATTTATGTTTACAGCTTATGGCGTCCACCAGTAGTTTGAATCCGTTTATCGGATTTCGAACACGTTCGACCGCGCCCGCATCACTGAACTTGATGTACCTACGTGTGCGGGCAACCTTAGGAAATCACAGGAAAATTTCCTGTTGAATAATATTTAGCGATAAGCAGTTAAATTTAACGCAGCGTTGAAAATTAAACAAGTTACCTGAGATGGTTTTTCGTTATATTTTATGTTACAGAAAAATTAAAATTTCATTATTTACCAAAGGACACTTAATGCACATCGTAATAATGTTTCAACGTCTTTTCGGTTTTAAAATACCTTTAACCATCTATTGTTCATTTTATAAACTCTGTTAGAAGACTTTTCGGATTGTGACCAATAAAGAACTCGATTTATTTATCATCATTGCTCTAAAATCTTTACAAATAAAATGTATTAAATTTTCACGAATTTTTTTGGACGTATGTTTTCTGACTTACATAATGAAGGAAATTACCTGTCCTAGTCAGATAGACGACCCATATTTTATAGAAATTCTGGATGACTTCGGATTTAGCCCTAAAACATTAAAAAAATTAATTTTATCATAGTTTCTAGAGACTAGAACGTTATCACAGCGGCGTAAAATTGCAAGATACACAAACAAATTCCCGAGCCGTTCGTTTTTTTTGTAATATAGCATTTCGTAAAGTGTACTATATTGCTCTTCCGTCAATTCCTGAGGGTGAGGGAGCAATCTATTCCCCGCCGACTTTTGGGAATTCAAGCCATAACTCAATAAAGGGTCTGGTAAAAATCTATCGGCTGGACAAATTAATGACGACATTTTCCGGTGCTGACGAGTTTTTTTTTCTTTATTAATGGTCTAGGCGAACAATCCATCACGATAAAATCATTACGAGGCATAAATTATTTAGGACTTAGCAGAAGTATTTTGAATTGTTAATGTAATTGATTGTGTAAACCTTACGCCAAGCTCTTTCAAGCAGAGACTTTACAAGTGAAAGTACAACTTGCTGCTTAAATGTAAACTACTTTGATTAGAAATCTAGACCAATTTCTATGTTCATAAACTCACACACGGGACAAGTATTAGACAAAAGACCTCAAGGGACCAGGGATTATCTTAAAAGCTATCGAACTTGACGAGCATTTCCAAGGTTAACGAAAATTGAAGGTCGGGAGTACCTGACGTAGAAAACTATGAGATCATGACCATTGCTTAAGGTCTTCTATGTATAACCTAAGTATACATGTAACGTTGTAATGATAATAGAAGAAGCACCTGAAGCATGATAATTACGAACAATGGCAACCATCGCAAGGTGTGGCAATTCGTGCAACGCTATCTTTTCGTACGTTTTTATCGCGACAAACAAAAGATAACCGAGCTATGTGTAACGCGTTATCTTTAGATAACTAGTCCAGTTACGATTCGATCGGGTCTGTGAGTGGACTAAGTTTTTACAAGTGAAAAGTGTAAAGTGCAATGGCTGGGGCTGGGAGAGGCGACGGCAAAGGACCGGCGGTCGGAAAACTCGAATCGCAGATTTATTGTATCAAGTACACTTTGTTTTGCTTCAACGTCGTGCTTTGGGTGGGTTGATCAAATTGAAGGTTTTCTTAGTTCAGTGCTCGATTAAAAGTTCCATGAATGTAGCACGCATTTATATACGTATATTGTTTATTACATATTTATCTGTCTGCGCTATAATGTCCCTTTGTTTGGTACTTTCTACAGCCCAAAAGGGTTAACGGATTTCAATATATGAGGTGCCATTGAATTAGTTCGTTTCGATCATAGTTCAATGATTTATAAATAACTATCACCATGCCTTATCTGTTTGTTAGCAGTTGCCAGAAAATAGACTTCCTAATTACACCGTACTTTTGCGCCTTGGTTCATAATACCTTGAATGTAATGTTTACGATGACTAATTTTCTGACTATTTTGGTAATTTTACTAGAATTAGTTTTCCAACGAAGTCATTGTTAGGTGAGTCACTTCACACATCTACGCACCGCGATATTTGTAATCAATATCAAGAACCATTCGCCATATTGCGGACAAACAGTGAACTAAATTTGACATGTTTTTAATTTCGATATTTAAATTTTAACTGGAAATAGGAAGAGTTACCTCGAAAACCACCTAGTTTTGAACTTTATTTAGGAATTTGAACTCCAATCCAGAGATGAAGAAGTCTACAAGTTTAAGTGTACTTTGAGAAACCTTCATTCAAGGGCGAGTTGTTGAATACCCCACCTTCCCTGAACAGACGTGTCTACTTACTTAAAATCACATTAAAATTATCAGGTCTAAATTGGCAAAAGTTAATTTGGGAACGTTCAGCAAATTTGTAGGATCAAAGTAAACAGCTTTGCAAAATAAATAAACCTACTGATCCTTTATAAGCAACTGTTACAAAGAAGTTTGTATTGAACTTACTGCCCACGTTGTGCCGAAAATACTTGCCCCAATTTTCATAAACACCACAATATAAAATGTTACGAATCTATAACGATCTTTGAATATGTTTCTAAATAGGATATGTACAACAAGTAATATTAATTATAAATGGACTTCATAGATTTTAACGTTTAACCCGTTAAATATTTCAGAGCAGGACAGAATGACCTCTGTCTCTGTAGAGAGAGAGAGAGAGAAATAGCGACGACTAACGAATTAAATTATTGTGTGAATGTGTCATTTCGAAATCTGTGATGTGTAATATCGCACTAAACGATCATCATACATAACGCGAACTCAATAACGTGACGTCATCACCTAGATACAAAGTCTTGACAGATATTTTTAATTAAACATTTTAACACACGTTTTAGTTATTTATAATTAGGTGTACTTTATCTCTTCTTATCACAAAGCTACTAAAATAAAGGGCAAATCATGAAGAATTTGATATCAGTGAGATAAGGCACTTGTCCTGTTTTCCGAAAACCATGCAGTCATACGTTGAATCATGAAAACATCATAGAAGCTTCTAATAATAATACGCATTTCCGGTTCGGATTAAAAAATATTACGTAGGATATAAAACTTAAATTTTATGTACGGAGGTATATTTATATATTTTTTTTTGTTACACAAAAACCAGTTTACCATTTAATGATTAGTTAAAATCAATATTTATAAATACATACCTACATAGATTTTAAAAAAATTTATAAAATAAAATAAAAAATAATAAAAATAGTTTGTTCAGAGGACGTCACCCCCAATACACGACATCAGCGTTTACCAATAAGTACACATTTTGTATTATTTTTCTTAATTTCCGGTTTTTTTACTTTTTGTTTTTTTTGTCTATATGTATTTAGCCGAAAACTTTTCGATGTTGATCTCATGGCTATTTTTATAAAAAGAATGCTTTAATTTGATCGACTAAAATACGAATGGCAATATAGGCCTATAAAAATGTAGTTTGCAAATGTTTCGTATCGAAATATCACACCTTTGAGGATTATTCATATTAACTAGAGTATGACAAACATGACTTTTATCGTGAGCATTACGCTAATGATATGTGATTAAAACAAAGAGACATAAAAAAGCCGCTAAGGTCCTAATTAGTCTCGAGTGGTAATAAAATGATAATTCTACTCGTATAATAAAAATGGGCATAATAATTATAATAATGAATGACATATTCTTTATTAAAATTATTCTATGGGTTTTTATATTTTGTTTATCCACACGCAAAGCACAGAGGATAGGGGACCACGATATGTAGCAAGGTTAACCGCTAACCGCAAATTTGGTTCAGTATTATAATAGAATTATAATAAATTGTTGTTACTATATAGAGTTATATTCCATTCGATTTAATTGATATAGAAGATTCGTTTCAAAATCATATGAAAACTGTACCAAAATACTTAAAATTTAGTTCTGCTATTTACTTAAAAAAACGGAAAGTAGTGGTCTAAGTATAATAGCAAATACTTTCTTTAGTGCAATAATGTGTAAATAAAATGATTTCAGATTAAGCTTTCTTTCCTCGTTGTTGCACAGCTGCTACAAAACAGAGTTGAGGCGTATAAATCAGCCACATTTTACAAAGAAAACTCTGTAACTGTTTCATAAAACTGCAAGTCTATTTAGGAACTCTTTGTTCTCTGAGATCCTAGGATACTGTTGCAACAACCGTATTATATCAAAGAATATCTTATTATATCAAAATATATCCTGATATTAATGTTACAAAAATACAATTTGTAGGTATATATTCATCCAAACTCGCGTGATTACGTATTTACCTCATAAATAAGTTTAAGCTTTCTTTAATGACCACATTTACACTTTTATTGTAATATCAGCCAATAGTAATATAGAAGACCATAAATTGAAATGTGTACCTATTATGGTTCAAGAGACTGTCTAGTGTGAGAGAGGCAGACAGTGAATTCTTGAGAATAGAAATCCTGTTAGCATTTTTGGAGATGAAACATAAAAGAAATTTATAAGTAGTAATTAATTACCCATCTTAGCATTATCTTTTCTAACTAACGTACCATATTGGCAGTACAAAGAGACCACATCTCACTGATTTCACCCACAAGACAGTGTCGTTGACATTGTGGCTAAGATGTGTCTGGTGTCTTCCACGCGGTTTCAACGATTACATCTCTTCGTAAATAGAATTATAACGCCTGCTTACTTAGATTATGTAGATATCCACTTGAATCTTATGATTCAATTAATAACATTCAATTGATTTCAATGTTTTTAACTAGTTTTACAGAAACTGACATATTAAAAACAGTATACCTAAATAAACAATGTTTCAATAAGTGTTTTACGTAATGTGAAATCGTTAACAAATCATAAGAGAATGTATGTAAATTTCATTCGCTTTTTTATTCCACGCTCTTTACTGAATAAATTGTAATTGTTTGTTTATTTACTGGTATATTATAGCAACATGTTATGTCTCGGTAGAGAAGCAACAGGTTTGAAAGAGCTATATATGTGTACAACTATCTCCACGCTAAATTACAAAACAAAATTGTTCATTTAACCGTACTCCATAACTGTTTCTCCGTGGCTTTCTTTCAAAAGGATTCCTTTACAAAGTAAAGTTGTCTGAGGAACATTAGAAGCACGCGGCATGGCAGTAAATCGCGCCGCCCGGCCACAACTTACGTCGATACAGATGGTATTAACTCAGGTTAATTAGGAGAAACTCATCTTCTAAGTTATACCCATGTATAACTTGTGTATAACTTAGTAACACTTGTCCGTATTTTGTTAAATTAAAATAGAAGTAGGATAGAAATTCCAGGAAGTAATATTGAGTTCCCATAGTAGTTATTTATGAGTAAAACTACGTTATAGTTATACGAGTTAGGCAAAGTTCACACAGGCTCTCTTTTTACCTGAAGTTTGTTATTTGACTAAAGGATTTTTTATTATGAAAGTACATCCACATCTAGTTAATATTTTTTTTTAAATAAACAAAATATGACTTTTAGATCTTCGTCACTATATTTTTTAACTTTCCCATTACATCTTAATATTTTTCATCCTTCTTTAATTTCTTTGCGTTTCTATTTCATCTCATTAATTATTAGTTTTTAACTATGAAATTAATGTCTTCTGAATAAATAGACATTCAGAAGACATTCCTAAGGCAGGTTAATTTATGACGTAGATTCGCTTTATAAAGTCGTTTTTTTCTACGCTGTATCTTATTTTAATTTCTTGTTTATTTAGTTCTCAAGTTGAATTAAGTATTTTTCTAAAGAATTGCAACTAATTGGCCCACTAAAAATTATATATTATTTTGTATAAACTATTATTTTGTACTCCCTTATGTATGTCTAATTATTATGTTTCTTATAAATCAACTTGTTTAAAAAACATTGCGTTTTGG
>LGAG01000158.1:219358-239190 GCA_001278395.1 Lerema accius
CACTAAATCACATTATTCATTCTTTTCCAGTTCATAGCAACACAAGTAGCATTATTCGTGTTTGGTCTTGTTGGTGCCTGCGTGGTTCTGGACTTCTCCACCAGTGACTCCAGCATACAGCCGCTCATCAGAGACGTCATAACCAGGTTGATGAATAACCCACAACATGAAGGAAGTCGGGGCATTCTTAGGATGGTTCAGGAAGGGGTGAGAATAATTGAGATTTTCGGATTAGTATTTCGATATCATCTCTGATTAGTGACAAAAATCATTTGAATGCCAACGGATTGAAGTATCTAGACACTTCGATAAAAATAAATGCTTTGTATTTCTGTGTTATACTGTTATACACCACGCGTTAATTAATAGCAAGCATAGGTAACTCGTGCGTGTTGTAATGATTGTAGAGTAATCACATAGATTTAAGGTCGTCTTAGTTTCTAACCTACATCAGATAAGCTAACCTCGCCAACCTTTAAACACGTGAAGTATACCTATAGTATAGGCAATCGACCGCGGCTCCGTCCCCTTAATTTTGCCATTTTTGCAATATTCTTCGTTGCTGCTCCTCTCCTATTCATCTTAGCGTGACGTTATTATAACCTATAGCCTTCCTCGATAAATGGACTATCTAACCCGAAAAGATTTCATCAAATCGGTCCTGTAGTTCCTGAGATTAGCGCGTTCAAACAAAGAAACAAACTCTTCAGCCTTATATTTATTAGTATCCATAGATATACACGAATTAAAAACGTAAACAACTTGCAATTCATTGGTAAAATGCAGCTAATCATTCTACAAGTTCGAAGCATACAAAACTGGCAGTTGACGTAGAAGCTGGAAGCCCAGAGGCAATACCAGGAAACAGCAGTCCGTTAGGGACGAGACACTAATCGAATAATGACACAGCCATGTCCCGTGTTCTGTTCGATTGAATATTGTCGCATTGAAAAATCTACTGGGATCAAAATTCTGATGAAAATTCGTTTTGAATCGATCTGGCTCGATAGATTTCTTTTAGGTTTTGTTAAGACGAGAGATGGTTCGGGTATAGATAAAATACTCTTTGTTAACCGCTGTCTCAAGCATTGTTATTTAGTACATGGTAAATAAATATGTCAGTAAATACTCAAAATTAAAAAGGTAAATGTTTAACACTGAATGTTTTATGTCTGTAAGTATATTTGTTATTAAACCACAGCTTAAATTCACGTTAATACATTTATGTATCAAGTAGGGTCGACAAAATAAGAAATCAGTAAGGATTTTTGATAATATTCCGACAAACCTAAGTTACCTACTTTATACTACATCAGCTATCCGCTAGTGAAAGTCCCGTCAAAATCGGTTTAGCCGGATCAGACAGAGAGCCAGACAGACAAAAATAAAAAATTATATATTTTGGTATGTGTACCGTGTTAACATAGGTATGCATTTAGTAAAAAGCGGCTATTTTAATATTACAAACAGACACTTTAATTTTATTTAGTTGTACTGATCATACCTCGAGAAACACTTTGGTGGGAAACCAGTCAAATGTTTATTGCTTCAGTATAAAATTAAATTAATATTAGCCGCTTAATCAGCTTTTAATTAAACGGTACCGCAAGTGTAGGTAGATTAGGGTAAGGGACTTACTCGCAAACATTTATGTCTTTTGCCGCTACAAATTAATTACAAATTTCAACAACATAACATTTAGTTTATAAACAAAACTATATCCACGCTGTACTATATACCTACTATGTTATTATATATGTTTGTGAGTTTTAAGTTAAACTGTAAACCTTGCACTGTCAGTGTTTAGAAAAAGGTGGCCTAGCTAGTTTAAAAATCCAGTTTTTTAGTTCCACACGTGTACCGTCTATAATATATGTGCAATTTAAGCCGTAACAGAAGCAATTGATCACGACCAAATCCAAACATGTAAGACTCAGATAAAAAAAAATAGACTCAGCCTTCAGAACAAAAAATTGAGGTTTTTTTTTCGATCTGACATACGTCACCGAACACGGTCTGCCGAGCATTATACCAGGAAGCGTTATGATTTGCTATTTACTTTGTTTTTTTCGACTACGTTTTTTTTTGTTCCGAAGACTAAGTCTATATATTTTTTGGTCTGAGGTGTAAGGCTGTTGATCCTACCGTTGGAACGTCTGTAGCAATGACGGAGTTGGTGGAACTTCTTGTCCCATTTTGTTGATTCCAACCAAATTGGTATGTCTATTAGGGCTTTTATCATTAACTTATCAGACACTAATATGTATGTGTTTTTCCCCTATCCTCTAGATCGGTTGCTGTGGAGCAGATGGACCAATGGACTTCATCAACATGAACAAACCCTTGCCAGCTGAATGCCGTGATTCTGTCACTGGCAACGCTTACTTCCACGGCTGTGTCGATGAACTGACTTGGTTCCTTGAAGGCAAGACCGGCTGGCTCGCAGGCATCGTCCTTGCTTCTTGTATGATTTGCGTAAGTTATTAATCTTTTTTGGCTCAATTTTTTATAATGGTTTATTACAGATCCACTTATACCTATATTCTGCCAGACAGATACAACCCTGTAATATGTAGGTACTTATAAATGGAGATATTATTTAAAGTTTTCCCAGGTACTTGTAGGTATACAATAAAACGTGCAACCTTCGTCCTAAAAACTTATGTTTAATTTTCTAACAGGTGGTGAATGCTGTAATGTCCTTAGTCCTCATCCAAGCAGTGAAGAAAGAAGAAGAAGAATCCATAGTTTATAAGAACTAGAAAAGTTAATTACAAAATATTTTAATAAATAATTATATTTTTATATTCAAGTAAATTTTTGAAAACACTTAAGCTTCATGATAGTTACCACCGTATTATTTTTATAATTTAAGAATTTTAGTCATTTATGTGCTAATACATAAAATAAATTTTATTAAATACACGTTATTTTATTACCAGAATTAATAATAATCCAAGGTGAGGACGAAGGCTGGCAATAATTTTAGTATACCTAACTTCTTTTCAGTTTTTACAGTAAACCCTTCGGTAATTTCTTATGGCATTTTTAACAATATAATCTGCTACAAAACTCACCTTAGCAATCAAACCATACGATGAAAGCATAGAGAAGCATTGGAATGATAACTATTAGCCTTACTTAGGTCTGAGTATATCGTATTCCAAAACAGTGTGAGGCATGGAGACGTTTTCACCTTCACAATTCGAAAGCTGGTTAACGTTACACACCACGTATGCTCGTAAAATAATCGAAATCAACAATTTCATTCACACGATGTCCCAACTCAGCGCAAAATCTAAAACGATAATGGACGTAGCTTCCCATTGGACACAACGTCGGTGTCGGCCCAGAAACGAGCGTCGAGTGTCATTCAATCCCACCCGAGCTCTCGTTAAGGTGTTCTGCACAAATGAGAAATAATTGCTCAAGTTACTCAAGGCCGTTCGATAATTGACTTTTGGACTCTCGCCAAGATGTGCCTCTTGAACCCCAAGGGGCATGTAACATTTGGCCAAGTGATCGCCTTTGTTTGAGCTGAGATTCAAATGCGCATGCATATTTATCGGAAGCAATCAACTGCATGAGGAGGCGTTTAGTGGAAATGTTTCCGACGTGAAGTTCGTACAAATGAAATATTAGGCATTTGAATTGGCATCGCTGATTCTCGTATTATTATTACCTATTATGTAGGTGATAGGTAAAACAACGCGAAGGCTTAGTAATACATTCTTTCATTGACTTCACGATTGGTACTTATAAGATTTACCATTGCACATTATATAGGGCTGTTAACAACCTTCTGTAAAGGGTCAGCCAATTAGTGACATGTTAAATTTCGAAATATTTGGCAAACTGGCAATTGTTATTTTTGAACAAAAGGTGATCTGTTACTTCGTCACATGTTTCAATTTAATACAGTTTTGTTAGCGCTGGCTCGCTTCAGGGACTTCGGGAGTCGATAACAATCCTACACGTCATAATAACGAACCACCGAATTTATTGCTTGTTATGTACCGCTGTACCTTTGTTCGTCTCGTCTCGTGAAAATAACATAATTTTTGGTTCGAAGGAGTTCGTAGCCTCGTTATATTTTATTTCCTATTTCGTTCCGAGAACGATGGGTATTTTCAATGAATGTGAAGCGAAACTTTCCTCTGATATTTGGGTGAGTATATTTAAGCTAGATTCTATGTAATTATTTTTGTTAATAAAATAATTGTTCCAATTGTAAGAATTGTCATTCATTACCACAGGTACCACAAAAACGTTGCAGCTAAATACACTAAAGGCGGCGGAACGTTCATCATTATTATCTGCGCAAAATGATGAACTAATACTTTTTTCCCCAAGAGATGAACATATAACCCCTAACGTCAAATCACGCCTGACGTCACATAACTCTGTCGATCACTTACAATCGACACAGGCCGTAGGGCTGTGAAAGCCCCAAACGTAATAAATAACAACGTTGACCCGGCAACGCGCTATGAACGAGCAATTAAGCAAAAAATTGATTTATGTTGACACGATAGCGTTGCGTATTCGGCTATAATTCATCCATGGGTACATTATCTGGAGCAAAAAATGGTGCATGCACGCATCATTATACTTTGGCAAGCTTTGTCGAGACAAGGCTCGCGTAGTCCATTAAGAGCTCGTCAAATGACGCGGAAAGTTGAGTTGTTCGTTTGTACGGCAACAAGAATCCACGACCGCGCCGTTTGTGCTCAACGCACGCTGATATACGTGCCTGTGATGATAAATCGACAATATGTGGACGAGGTCCAATAAGTAATAAATTCGGAGAAAGAAATATTCAACTCAGAACCAGTTTTCGTGTTCGGTTAGTGAAGAATGCTCTAGAATTTTTCCTCGTTCTATTACAAAACCGTTTTTAATCGGTCAGGTACTATATTTGTCTACTACTGTGCTAAAGGCTGGAAAGTTTCATTCATATCTTTGATTCAATCAGTTGGTGTCCTTGGATAAATATGCGAAATTGCGGAAGGCAAAAATGTAATGAATATTTACAGCCCTGGGTGACTCTCGGCTTCCGGAAAAATACGTGAGACGAGTCGTGAAGATATAAAATGTTAAATGCTTATGATGAGAAGAAAATGGAAAAAAGATTTTCCTTACCCGATACTGTAATTTTCTAATGGAGGAGAATGTTCTCTTTGGCCAGTTACTCTGACAAGATGTATCTTTTCTAAATTATTGTTTAATGAACTGAATAAACTAATGTTTACTGCAGAAAAATATACGTTTACCAACATAACGATTAAAATATACTGAGGACACGCTCTATGGTTCAAATTCGACCATAGCTCAAAATGATAAACAATAGACTATAGACTGTATCGGTATACTGGTCAGTGCCGAAGTCAATTATCAGCAAACAGATGACTAGTATTGTGGGCTTTATGATTAAATCTCTCGCATTTTAAGAGAAGGCACAAGCCTTTATGTGTGACCTTTCTTATTCGGCTATCTAGCTATTATTCTTATTATTGTGTCCTTGCCGAGATTTAATAGTTATTTTTACTGCTTAAACGTAAGCTCAATAGCTACATACAAGTTGAAAAATAAATTCATAACCAAAAATAACCATAACAATATACCTAAAATTGAACGACTCACAAAATTCCACCATCTCCGTAGATTGATAACCTCAGAACATCTAAAGTTCATACAAAGATATATTTGTCCCGAAAATAACGTAGAGTTGACTCCATTTTCGGTAACTCTCAATATTTTATGTGCGCATCGTAAGTTGCGTCTCCTTACGGACAATGTTTTGCTCTTTCGGGAGCCAAAAGAAGACTTTTTGTGAAGTTAAAAATTTATCGCATCGTAAAAACTCACACCGCGCTCGTATGCCACGCCAACGGAGCCTTCTAAGGACGAATATGACATTACAATGTAGATACGTGAATATTATGTGCATTAAATTTTATATCGGTAACATAGATTGCTTACTTAGGGATTGTCGTAAAAAGTTTAAGGTAAGTAAGTATCTTTTTCACACAATGGTTTTCCGCTTGACTCTTTAAGATTCTGCGAATAAATGGTTGGAAATTTTAAATAGACTTGGACAATAGACGAGAGATGTAATAAGTATGGCATAATTTAGAAATAGAATATTTCGAGGTTTTTATGAACAAAATTTCAACTTCTAACTACATCATAAGTTACCCGTTAACATAATAAACATGTAACGCGGAGAATAAAATTTCTACTTACACATTACTCGTACATACTCATCCATAATTCAGTTAATAACTTTTAAATTTGGTTGGGCTTTTGTGAATCCAAGACAAGGTCTTAATAAATAAAGAGATATTATTCCCAGTTTGCATAAATCCCAATGCTGTGAGTAAAACTGTCTGCTTTACGATCTTGGCTCCCTTACCACAGCGTTTACGAGAAGGAACGAAGTAGCAAACATAAATGAAATGAAAATTCACAATCTATTTATTACAATGTTACAAATGTAGATTCAATTTATTTTATTGGATGTAAAAATACACTCATTCAATCTTACTTCTTGTTTGTATACAAAATTATCTTAATAGAAACAAAGCCCAAGTGCAACAATTAGGAGAATATAATAAAAAATATATTCATAGCCTAAGTTTCTCCTACAATAAAGACGAATCCATTACACCTTACACATTGAAATTCACCAAGCCGTTCAGGCTGTTGAGTAGAGAAATTACCATAAAAACATGCAGATATAGGTAATTATTATACATATTATGTATGTACATTATATGTTTCGAATACCCATTACTGAATTTAATTAACTTTAAACCAAACAAATTTCACTATGGAACAAAAAAAAACAAATTATTTGTGACCATGTTTTTAAAACAATGTTCTTTTTGAGACAGAAAACAAGACAATTAATTTGCCTCCATTTTCTTTCTGTTCGTAACAACTTCGTTTTGCAAAGATTTTTATTAAGTATAATTATGCGAAACAAGAGAGTATCATGTCGGTACGAATAATTAATTAAATGTTCCGTTTGATACTGTAGCTTTTATACTGTAGCAAAGAAAACAATGTTTGGCAGTGACGGTACTAAATACGTTTATATTTTTACGAGGCTGCTCCTCTGTTGTATAAAGCCAAATATCTTACACCAGTGATCGGCAAACTGCAAGTTTAGAGCCGCATGTGGCTCGTTGGCTCTTCAAGTGCGGCTCTAGCAAAAAATTCTATGAAAGTCGCAATAATATTTTCATTACAAAATTAATTTAGTTTAGTTTTATTTAGTGTAACACAACTTTAGAAACAAGCAGATTAAAGAAGACCTAATTAATTGGTGTAAAACAATGGCCGGCACACTTATTAGACAAAGAGCCAAACATGAACATTACAACAATTTAAAACAAAATCTTTTTTAACATTTAAAAAAAAATCTTTTTTAAATTGTAGTACTGTTCATGTTTTTCTTTTTTAAATTGTTGTAATGTTCGTGTTTTTCTTTATTAAATTGTTGTAATGTTCATGTTTGGGTCTTTGTTTAATAAGTTTGCCGGCCATTGTTTTACACCAACAAATTAGGTCTTGTCTCTTTAGGCCTACATCAAACAAGGAACGTCCGTTCTTCTAATATACCATGTACGATGGAGTGATTAAAGATAGATGACCTCACTTCAAGCGCGCTCATGAATTTTGGAACAATAGTTTGTCTAGAAGCCATTACTCTTAGACATCGGCCGATCTGTTGTTATACCAATTTTGTGTTTACTGCTTAGTTTTGGTTTTATTTTCTCTTTGTATTTCGGTGTGGTACGAGTAAAGATTTTATTGTATTCTATTTAAATATTGCAGACACAGAACTCGTAAACAATTATTTGTTTCGTATGCAATATAAAAGTTATTAAATACCTCAACTGAGATAATTGCAAAATTGCTGTGCACAATTCCGTATCACGGCAGATATGATTAAAAATTGCACTCATTTCTTTAAACATTTTATTGAAATTATTATTTATTTATAATATAAAATTTTATGTTTCTGTCTGTTATCTTGATCACTGTGATATACTCAACCCCAGGTTAACGATAAAAAGGGTAAAATAAAACATTGGGTAATTTGAAAATTATTTTTATGAAAAATTAAAAGTCGTCTTTGAGACGCTACTGCCCCTTCAACTGATCTTGCAAAAAAGTTCAAAGAGATTCGAATCTTTTCAATCAACTGATTTTGTGCTCCGTAAAACGTTACGAACAAAGTGGATACATCGAAATTTTTGAATAGCAACTACTCTTTAATGTTACAAGAAATATATCACGCTGGATCAGTTTTAAAATTAAAGAAGAACTTGAGATCATGAATTTATTATTTCGAAGTAAATAGTTACTTGAATATTTGATTCATTACAAGAACTAGCTCATCTGATTCGGCATTCTTACTTATTTTTTATTACAGTAGTCTAGTTTTCTTACGACGTCATTTATATTTACCATGTTAAAAATTAATCAACATTTTTTAATTCCAATATTGACATTCTGGTAAGATCCGGTAACGTTTCAATAACCCCGGCGTCCCCGAAATTAAATGAGCCTGGAAATTAAAATCCTTAATCTTATTGAAGTTGATAAAGCTTTGTTGCGTTAATTTGAAATCTAAATTTCATCGTCAACGTATTAAAATAAACAAAATCTGGAACATAAGATATTCAAATCCCTTAAGTGCACGCTGCGGTTGAATTCCGAGAAAAAGCCCCATTTGGTAACGTTGTAAAAGTCTTTATTATTCCAGCTTTGCAGGTGTCTCTGAGGAGATACACCGGGAACTGGCGCTGACGATTGAAGCCGGATGAAGTCAACCACTTGTACCATTATTACAATTTATAACAGAAATTCCTAAGGCATTTCCTGTCTATAAATTTAATCATATTTCTGTTATAATCTATTCTTGACAAAAGAAAAGGTATTTTTTCAGGATTATTTGCCATTTTATTAAAACACTTCTTACAAGCTATATGTAATAACATAAATAATGTATACTTTTATTTGATACTTTTAGAGTTAAGAAAGTCTGTAAAAGTACTTGATCAGTAGTAGGCAGTAGGTAGACTCTGTCAATTACTACGACATCAGGCAACGTGCACTAGATAACTTAAATAGAGATCCAGATTTTTTTATAAAAATAAAATACCACCAAAACTTTATTATCATACGTCTACCACTTAAAAGCTTTACGGTACATTTACTATGCAAAAACGCCATTTGACAAGTTAATAAATGTTATATTCTTGCTCTGTTATCATGTTAAAATAAGCCCCGCCGAAAGAAAACATTAACAGCTCTCATAAACGTATTTCAAGAACACAGAAACCTCTTACTCCAAAGCATTAACATATGCCCTTTTTATGTCAGAAACATTAAATGTGTGCCCTTGTATCTATTGTAAGTATTACATAAGTAAATGTTCTCATCTACTGTCCATATCACTTTATGAGCCCCTAATGGATCGCGTCGGGATGGCTCGACAGAGCATGGCAATATAAGTATATATATACGTATGTTTCCATATATATGAGTATATACCTAAGAATACTCGTTGTTTTTGCCAAAGATAATGCGTCCGTGGATGAATTATTTAAGAATACGCGGCACAGCGAGTATCTCGTATCATATAAATCAATTTTTTGCTTAATTGCTCGTCGTTGATAGCACATTGCAGGGTCAACGTTGGTGTGATTTATTAGACTTGCCAGGCTTTCCGCTAAGGGATTATATATTCGGAACGGACGTCAATGTATCAACTGAACATCAAGCCTAAAAGGTTCTGATTTGAAATAAACTTCTGTTGCTTAGATTGTTCACAATATTTATACGAGTAGGTACTTATTGAAAAATATATCTATGATGAAACAGTTGACTATACCTCGAGATGGTCAAAGATCCGGGTCTCCTCTGATCATTATTACTAATATCAATAACAACAAAAGCATCAACGATACGCTGCAATCTAAAAAAGAAACCTATAAGAAGAACTTTACAAAATAATATTCTCAATCTTTTGTTACTAGAAAAACAAATCTGTCGCTCTCTGCTTTAATATAGGTAATATGATTATCAGTAATCTGTACAGTGTTCTTAACGCGATAAATAATACACGAGTACTCCAGTTACGTAACGTGTTTACAACTCTCAATAAAACTGAAAAAATATTAAGGGGAATTGCCGCTTTTATCTCAGCCTATTTGGGTAGCGAAAACAAGTCTATAACACAGAATCACGCGCTGCCCTGAGTAGAGATACCCTCTCAATAAAACTAGACGGCACACTCTCCCCATTAATGAGATTATAAAACTTTTAGATCTACCATAGCTCCATTTCTGTTTTCGTCTGGGAGCTACTTCTATCTTACTCGAATTGGGTATCATAACCATCGTCGTCGATCTAGGGAAATAAAAATGACGTGCGATACCAAAGTTTTGAATACATCGAAAACGAGCTACTATGTAATGAAAGTTCCCAAACTGTTACGATAGAAATGCCTATTGAGATAAAGAAGATTAGGCATCGGAATAAACTTGATTGGATTCCAACTATAGTGCCATACCGAATAGTTGGCTCATTTTCGTAAATAGATTAAATAAGAAAATATTTTTTCAAAATCTCTAATATTTTAAGTGTTATAAGTGAAATGACATAAAGCCTACATGAAACCAAAAACATCATAACCACTTATGACGTTGATTCATAGAAGACTCGTCGAAGGGAACATGGAAGAATTTCGGCCACTATGTCGAGTTAAAAATTGAATTAAATGCCATTAAAACCATGAAGGTACCTTTGGAAACTTGCCTATTAATGCAAAAGCAGTTTATTCCAGAAATTCACTGACGATATTTACATAGCTCAATAAATTCAGATAGAATAGCTTCCTCTGCAGTGCCTGTGGCGAGAAATATTGTATCTTTTGGCTGCCCGGCATATACTAACAAGAATGTAAATCAACAACTCAATATTGTATCGAGACATCGAGAAAAATAATACCGAAGCGTACTTACATAAATCTCCTCATCCAATTTGTACTTGTACAAGATGTTTTCATCCAGATATTAAAGATACGACACAGAAATCTTTTGTATAATATATTCTTTTCTGTCACGCTAAAATTATGTTCCACAATCAACTCAAGATTATCGCCCTAGCAACTAAATTTCAACAGTTTTAGTCATCCGAAAAATATAGCCCAGGAATTAACATTTTCCTTAGTTCACCAAAATTACAGATGTGAGGTATAATGGCCCTATTGTTAACATATATGCAAAAAGAGTATGGGATTTTGTTACCAACTCATAATAAACTATAAACACTTTTCATAGTGCCTTCTGTTCCTACAGTTCCAAAGTCTATTTGATATTAGCTTAAAACGTTATACTATATACACATTTTCTTCCGTTTCTATCAAAATAACTTCTCAGTTGGTGCCTAAAGCATGACAATCATACGTATTTCTTTTACAAATCATGTAATTTACTGACAAATGTACTCAATATCAAGTAGCAAAACGTCTTAGTACGCTAGAAGACATCTCGTACAAATAGATGTTCGGTACAAGAACGATATCGGTTTATTTGGTCCTATAACAAGTTGTTTCTACGACGCCGTGTCTAATGGGTACATGGAAGAAAATATTTTCCCAGCAAATATTCCAGAAAGATCGTATGAACAGAATAAGATTTTCTCGCTTTGTATAGCGAGTTCTTGCTAATTTACTGGTCTTTATAATTAAGAAACTAATGACGAGGAAATGATACTTAGGTGATTATTAAGGCATAAGACAATATTAATAGTAATCGTTTAAAATTATGCCACAATGACACTGTTTGAATTGGGCAACTGGGTTTACAATGAAAACTAATAAACGCTTTTGAGCGAAACCATTTATCAGTGTCGTTGTTTTTAATATTATGTTGTATTGTAACCATACCTTCCTAGAATACTGATAATTATCCAATTGTTCATGAAACTGTTTAAGCTATGAAATAATTATTTTTATTTTTTTTCTAGGTGAAGACGCTCTGATTTAGGAAATAAGATCAAGCAAGTACTTTAAATCCTAAGATAATCTTTTACATACACCTAATGTAATTTCCTGTATCGGCTTTTTATAAAAGCTAATGGACCACAATAGAAATATACGTAAGACAATTTCTTACACCATTGTAGGCACAAGAACGACAAAAACAACACCGAAGGCCATTATTTCTCTATTGTAGCGTAATGTGTAAACATCAAAAAGAAAAGAAAACTACGGAACTCAATCCGACACAGCGAGCGCCCGCATCCGGTCACAGACTAATATCCGGCTTACGAATGTTTATTTACAGGCTACAAACAGTTACTAGCGGCGAACAAACAAACAACGCTCTGACTTATAAATTACCTACGTTGTAAGAATTACTAACATGTTCTAAACTTTTTGGTAAGAAACATTAGATTAATAGGAAAACAAAAACCTGAGTGGTAAAATTTTAAAGGTAACGATCTCGTAGCCTAGTTGGTAGTGACCTTGTCTGTGAAACGAGGGGTCCTGGGTTTGATTCCCGGCCGGGGCAGACGTTTACGTGACAGATGAATGTTTGTTCTCGGGTCATGGGTGTTAGTGATGTGTTATTTGTGTTGTCCATCCCACTCGAGACAAAGGGAATCCTACTGCGGGGGTATGAGTGTGTTAGCGTTTTGGCGTTTTATAAGTAAATATTATAGTTTATTTTCCTTACACAATATCAATGGCATTTCAATAACAGCTTATTTTCCTGTTAATTATCATTGATATAAGCCAATTATCTGACATTTGAAATTACTATGTAAGTAATCAATGCATTGGAAACTGGCATGTTATATCCGGAGGCAGCTAATATCCGGTTGAAGAACAAACAAGAACGATGTTGAAGCGATCACTTTAACCGGAACAAATTGCTATTATTCGCGTGGTTCCGGATATCCGGACAAGTTACTTTTCACACATCGTGTGTAGGTACTACATGAATGGGAATAATAAAAGATTTACTTTACGAAAAAAAGGAAAACTTGATGGCGCAACCCTAAGCGTTATCCTCCTGCAGTTCTTTGCAAATTGTTGGCGCGTCAGTACAGCAATAGCACCGAACGCTAACCAGAGCGGGTTTCGTGTGTGGGCGTATACTAGACTAGTATAGACTTACCTTTAAGCTGGCTGAAGGGATATTGGTGATCTTCACGCGACTTACTTCCCTGCACACAGTACACAACACATACACACGACCTTACGATATATAGTGGACTGTATGATAACTAAGATGATAAACTAAAGCGGTGGAAAATTCCACAATGGTGGTCAGCGGCGCGGATGGGCTCAAAGACCATGCGGTTGTCCTGGTAGCCAGGTTCAGACTAACTTGACAGTCGGCGCAGTGCAGCCGACAAGATAAGAAAAATGTTGAGGGTAGAAGTTAATAAATGCGCTTATGCGGCGCTTACACAAATCGTCGCAAATATTGATGAAAATTTTCAAATAATTTTTCTACACACTTAGCCACATTGCCTCTAATAGGTATTAATATAAACGGACGACGATACTAGTTATTGGAGCACTGCAATCGACTTCCACGTAAAACGAGAATGACGGTACTTCCATCTATAGAAATATTTCTTAACCGCTATAAATTGAGCTACGTGGACTGCTCGGACATCTTTGTAGTGTCGTGGCTATGTCGTTAATGTACCGGATCGCTATCAGTTAAATCTGTTTCCTGATCTTTATTGTGTTGATTTAATTATGAGTTACTTTATATTAATTACTAGTGGACCGCCCTCGCTTTGCTTCGGTGTATATTTTAGGTTAAAATAAATGACTACTACACGTGTTGTATGTTTTTTCAACATGGCTTTATTAGGATGGTTTTTTACACCTTGGGTTAAAAAAACCGAAATATCTTACGGACCCCTATTTTTTCTAAAATAATATATAGCCTATGTTACTCGTAGATAACGTAGCTTTCCAATGGTGAAAGAATTTTTGAAATCGGTCCAGTAGTTATTGAGCCTATTCAATACAAACAAACAAACAAACAAAAAAATATTACCTCTTTATAATATTAGTTTAGATTAGTTTAGATTGGTTGAACAAGTTAATTCTAAAGTACTTAGATATAAAAACAGTCTAAAAGGCACCGTTTGGTACTTGCCTAAAAGCAATAATGAAATGGCCCCCTATTTGGAAGTCCCATGCAATTAACTCTCCACAAACCTCAAAAGTCAAGTTAAGTTTGCCTGTAAATGTCTTGCTACATTATACGAGGCTTATTGAAAGCTGGAACAGTTTTTTCAAGCACAATAAGACTTTATTTGTGAAAGCAGTAAACAAGAGTGCCCGAAGCACGGAAGCGTTGTCTGCTTCAACTCGTCTTTAGTAGGCGCCCGATATTGAGTCTACCACGCTGTGTCGAGGTTTTTGTTTAGACAAAAGCAGTGGCGTTTATTGAAATGCAGTTCTAGTACTTACAGCTTTTGTTACGTTGCACTTAAATGTATGCATTGATATAGCAGTATGATTCTGTACTAAGATTCCTTGGTTATAGTTATAGTGTTGTAATTTTTATCATTTTTAACGTCTATTACCTACGTGAATGGCTCGAATATCTTTACTTATTAAACAAACAAAGCAACAGCTCACCTACAAACAGCATACCTACTTAAATTAAAACTGAATATCTCAATAATATGTCACTTTGTCTAAAATAATAGCGCAGCGGCTTTAAGCAATCGCACACAAGACAAAAAAAAATAGTTTTGCGTGCTATACTAACATAAGTCCTTCATTATATTGGACATAACTTTAATGTAAACACAAAATTCTATCAAAGGAAGTTCAAAAAACTATGACTGAAATACATAAAAGAGAACAGTTATACAGAGCGGACTCTCCAATCCTCTGCAACCTAATAAAAATATCGAAATAAACCTCTATGCATAGATGGATCATTCAAACAAACGAATATATAGTTTTATTGCGAAGCATTGCCTGGTAGCTGGCTCGCTTTCCCAATGAATCGGATTGAGCGCAGTGAGTACCCCATCCAATTAGGCTAGGAACCTCCGGCTTCCAACATTGAATGATCTAATGCGTAGGAAGTATCCACCATGTAAATTTACACAACATAAGCTTGTATAGTTGGAGGTTTCCGTGAGTGCTATTAATTAGTACTGCGATTGGCCACAACCCATTAGCGTAACATAAGGATTTAACCTGGAATTTTAGGAGATTTAGAGAAGTTTTAACAACGTTTTGTGGGTGTCGTGTGGGCGGATTGTAAATTAGGTAGTTCTAAATATTGTAAGCAAGGCCATTTGCCAATTTAGAAATCTGTTAGTGAATATCATCTGTTAAATTTCATCGGGAATAAATTGGATGATACAGAAGTCCAGCGATTAACGAGACGTGCATAGCTTTATTAATAGTTGGGCAAAATGTGCCATGAGTAAATGGTTGGTTCGATTTCAAGGATGGGTATTTAAAAACTAGAAGCCAGCCGTTTAGGTGGAGGTCAATGACAAACTTACAAGTACGCCAGAATATAAGTTTAAGATAATTGGTTGTGATGATGATGATAGATTTTATCAATATATACTATATCCATACAACATATGGAGAAACTGCATTTCCTAGCTGATGTAATTAGAGTAACATTGGTTAACCAGCCTGTCCGGTAAATTTACTGTCAGTGTGCTATGGAATTCACTGCGTCGTTAAATTGTATTCCTAGAGTATTGAACAAATTGCTCGACAATGCAAACACAATTGTTTAACATCCAGACCACTGCAAACTGGGTATGAATTCACCGTAGATATTATTATTGGTACATTTTAGATCAATCAATGATCTTTAGGAACAAGATAAAATGAAATCCATGTAATTGAGTAGGAACAGGACTTTAGAAGGCAGGATTATTGGCAAAATGGCTGAAATTTTTAACCCGTTTTAAGGGCCTTGATATGGCTTAATAATTGACACCGTATGACTTCAACCGGTACTAACGGCTCAACGTGCTCTCCGAAACACGAAAACGCTCAAAATTGTTATTGCCATTAGCATCACCTATCCACTTTCCAACTACGCCCGTAGTTAGTTTAGTCGCTAGCTCAGGATTGATGTAAGCTATAGCAGTTGTTAACGCTTCAATACTCTTTACGCCTTCTTAACTACATGAGACCAGTCTTTTGTACTGATTCATTAAGGGGTTCAACCACAAATAGCACAGAAAGACTGATTTAGATTACGATCACGCTTGAAGTATAGAATATGATTTACGTTTTTTCGGAAGTGATAAGGCTTGAATGTTGGAACAAGTTTTAAGATTCGGTTCCAGTTTAAGACAGTGAAGTTCTCAAGTTACCGACTCGAAGTGAACTTGTAAGATAGAGCGAACCGCTGATTTATTTAAAGGTTAATCGGAAATCTTCAACTAGAAATGATTCAGGATTATAAGTTAACTTCTTCAAGGTTTAAGTTCAGCTGTAATGAATTGCGCCTGTTAAATCTTATTATAATAGTCAGAAGGAAAAGAACCTATTGTATTACAATCCCAGCAATAAATAAATTATCTCTCAGCTTTTGCGTTGTATTGAAAATCTATATTCAATCGACTGTATACATTTTACAACATCTATTACCTGGATTCAATTCTAGATCATGAATTTGAAGATTTTTTTAATACGTTGAACGTTAGTCTTTGAAAACAAAGCAGCTTGTAATATAGACAGACATGGCACGACATTGTTTTCATTCAAGTCACGTCACACAAACACTACCAATTTTAAAACCCTCACTTGTAAATCGTATTCAGTTTCAAGACTGGACGGAATCTAAATCTAACTATATTGGAAAGGCCAACCTGATTGAAATTTATCACCGTTTCCTTTCAAACTAATGAAGTTCTATTGCATTTCTAGGGACGTAATGTACACTATAAATAACAATTCCAGTTCAATGTTTCGTTAATGCATGCCTGACTTCAGAATATATAGCCATTAGGCTGCTACGCAATATGTAACCTTTAAAACCATTAGCCTTACCAAATTGGGTTTTAATTTAATAATATGTATAATAGATGACGTAGAGCTAGTTGAGGCTTTCTCCCGGATTTCTTTTCATTTCTAGTGATATACTTCGCATGTAGGTAGTTAATATAATTTTATATGTTTAGTTTAACAATTATCTCCATGGTCCCCACACCGTCTAGTGTTATAGTGTATACCAATATGAAAAGCTCCTGGATAAAGAATCATGCTTCTAGGTCCAGTATCTGTCCGTTGGCTCAGACCGATCTCTGGATTTTGATTTCAATTCGAAAATCTAAAGGAGGATGTGGATTTAAAACTATCATCCTTTTTTTCCTTATTTCCTTCAACACACTGACAACTTACCGTCTGAATACTGCCACCGCAAAGCTGTTCCTTATTCGATTCCCTGGTAATTGATTTTCACTTAGGAAACTACAGAAGTGATTCCCGAAGGATCCCCAATTAGGGCTAACGACGAAAGGTAATGTGAGGAGTCCGTGATTGATTAAAGTTACGTTATTGTTGTGATTACGTTAGGTACCTACTTATTAGTGACAATACTCTACTCTTCAACGTTAGTAGCAGTGTCATGTCTTTTAGTGTAGAAAGAAAGAAAGAAAAATAAAGTTTTCATCAAACCAACAGCAGCACGCAGTGGAGCAGGTAAAGTTTCAAATGAATTCTCCACATTCAATATGCAAAAACGTGAGGTTCACCTGTCAATCTATGTCAACACTATTTCTCCACAAAATGATACTCGCAGGATATAGCATTTTGTTTATTTTACTGTTTTGATACCGAAAACGTACTGATTTAATGACGAATCATCAAATTACAGTTCCAATGCGAATGTACCTACACACACATGTTATAATATGTTTCTACCAAGATTTTAGTGTGATTAACTTCTCATAGTGATAAATTTTATCTATTCTCTAATAATTTATTTATTATGTTGCTTAAACAATTAAGGTGTTATTTTTTTTAAGTAAACAGAGCTTATGTTGCCAGTAGCTATTAATAAATTAAATTAAAGTAATGATTTTACTAAAGCATAAACTTAGTTAGACACAAGAATTTGCGCAGATTCGCAGCTGTAAGATGCATTTAAAAGTATTGTTGACTACGCTAACGCAAGCAGACACAGGACCTAAATTTAATTGTATAGAAATTACATGCTAGATAACTTGTGATACACATAACACTAAAAATACTTCTCTTCTTTATTCCTCTTGGTAGATATTAAACAGCGACAGCATTTTGCAGTAACAACAAAAAAAATAGTCGTATCCCTCCGGATTGCGTCAATCACAATTGATCAACCAAATTAAATAGAGTAGGGATAGAACAGGACGATATATAGATTTTTTACATCAAGTTAGTCTGATGTAAACAATTATAATTGATGGTATTGATTGATTATAGATTCAGTTAGCTATATTAATTTGATACTAAATAGCGTCTAAATTATTTTTAAAAAGCAAACACCTAGTGAAATTCGGTTACCTAGACATTTGGTAGTAATCTTGAATACGAGTAAATGCGCCTTCTGAGTGCAGTAAAACAGCAAACATTTATGCATTTATGATACGTATCCGTTATTGCCTCTGAAATCCTAGACCTCACTTGTCAACTCGTGACTTATGACAAAAAACAAAGCCACACTCAGTTTGCATTCAACATGAGCAAACGAGTCACGTCAGCCGTCACTCATCATCCAAAATATGAGCGAAAAACTCCGCGCAATATGCGACAAAATACTCACATTTGGAACCTTTTAACTGCTTCGCTATATATAGAATCAAATTGATTGGTCTGCTCAAAACAGTATCTAGTGGACGTTATACAAAATAGGTTTTGATCCGGATTTACCATCCCTTTGAGGATTCAATTAGAAAGGTGTACACAACTCATTTAGATTTGGTGGACGTAGGTAGCTTAGATTGTTGTGATCTTGCCTGTACAGTAACGGTCAGAGCAGATATAAATGTGACAGTTTGCTTCGCTTTGGAAGTCTTATTCCGTTGTCTGTTATCTTCAGTACAAATAATATTAGAATATAAAATCGTATAGATTTTTAAATTTCAAAATATATTATTCTCAGTATTTAAGATCACTTTTAGTTTAAGTTTAAGCACTTAATATTCTGAAGGTAAATTAATTTTGAGCATAAATAGAACAGTAAATTTATTTTCATTAGTTTCGAGATGTTGATTTGCTCTTAATTTCAACCTCAAAGCTTTCAGCGAATTTACTGCCTACACTTCTTTGTACATAAATCTTTCTCGTTGTATTCATTATTCATTCTATGGGTTCTTTGTTGATTTACCATTGTGTTATACAATTTTCATTACTAAGTTTACGTGTATACGGTCCTTTAGAAGTATTTCGCAGTCACAGGTGTTAGGCTGGCAAAAGGATTCAATAATGTGACAGCTAAACGAAATGGCGAGGGGAGAAGACGAGACGTCACGAAATCCTTATTTTTTGGCTTACTTACAGGATTTGTATCAGATTTTATATATTTAAGCTTCCCAAATATATAAAGCGAATTGTTATCTACGAAAACGTCTTTATTTTTGTGTTGACGACAGAGAAATACTGCGGAGTAATGCTGTGCTAATTAACTTTAATTTAATTGTTTTCGTTAACAAAATTACTCACATAACAATTTAAACGTGAAACATAAAATCACACTATTTAAATGCAAATAGTAGGGAATATTGATACGTGAAAGTTAATTAAAACTTCA
>LGAG01000158.1:275996-291084 GCA_001278395.1 Lerema accius
CCAAAAATCTTTAGTTTTTACCAAAATTTTTATTTCGGGTTCTAGAATTATCTTTCGAAAAACACCTTAATTATCTGTGACGTCATTGCATATAAAATGGGTATCACATTTTAACTGACACATCTGGCGTCTCACCTGACACAACTGTGTCATTAGAAAAGTCCTCGCATAAACTGTTCTTAGTTACCTTGCGTACGGGAAAAAAGGTTACCCCGATGTACTCGTCGGTTTTTTCTCGGTTACTTTTTTTGCAGTGACCTTTTAGGGCGTTGACCCTTTGACACCGTGCTGCGAGGGTGCGGCGGGGATTATAGAGATTATGTGCACTGCGACTTGCATTAACAAGGATTCTAAAATAAGGTTTATTTGTTTTGCATTTTGCATACGTAATGAGATTTTGGTATTGAGTTAACTGAAATTATTTGAGACGCTTATAAGATATCATTAGTATTCTAAGAGCCGTTCTCAATATTCCATCATATTTTATATTGTACAAGAATCCACCCGCGGCTCCACCTGCGTAATTTTCCCGTATAGCTAGCTCGATATTTTTCAAATCGGTCCAGTAGTTCCTGAGATTAGTGCGTTCAAACAAACAAACACACAAACAAACAAACTCTTCAGGTTTATAATATTATTAGATAGTTTATAGATATCACTGAGTAGGTATGTCTAGAACATACTCACCGCGCTTCATCGCTGGGGGTGCTAATTTATCCCTTTCGTATGATACCTACATCACTCTTATTATTTTTTAGTTCATGAGTATAAACCCTCTAAAGGGCCCCATATTGAATTCAATGTGATGCTTGAAACGATATTTTATTTGCCAAATAATGTTATGTAGTTCAGAAGTTGTAAGGTTGAAGAACAACACACATGGAGTAGAAATAAATACTAAGCTCTATACCTACATTATTTAGCCCATCTGACCGGTGTAAACAAGCCTGCCGTTGGCAGTGGCTGAAACACGGCAATTAAATTCTGTACCTGATGGGATTTGACGTGTGGCAGTTAAGGTCGTTAACCCTTGACATCATAAATCGAGCAGCGTATGCAAACTCGCCGCTTGCATACCAAATGTGATCTTTGCGAAATGTTTTCGTCGGTAGCACTTTATTTTCTGATTGACGGAAATATTTTTGTTTCTAAGGCATTGAATAAGTAGGTAAAATTTCTAGTACACACTTGTAATCCGCCAGCTGATCCCTAACAAATGGTAGGCTTGGAAGAAGAATAGGCAAAGGAAAATAATGGACAAGGTAAATTAAAGTCTGTAACTAAATTGTGTACGGACGATTTTTTGAAAATTTCACAATTCTAAGAGACGTGTGTAAACAAAATTTACAATTTTAAAGTTGAGAATATTTTCACAGCTTTTGGATAATTCTGTTCCCCTCTGCTCCCCATTGACAACGTCCAAGCTTATCAGATTAAAACACAAAAGTCAGCACTGGAAGAAACGTACTACATAGGTACGTCCGAAAACTAATCCACATGAAATACTGGTATTGGCGTTTCCTTGAATTTGTCACATAATATTGCGTTTAATCCATTCAACCGCTAAATACATTCCAATGGCTTCAGTTTTACCACCTTGTGTGTAGAGGTAGATACGAGTACGAATGAGAATAAATAAGTGAAATTAGTACAGTACCTGCAGATTTCATTGTAGTTACAGAGTTAAAAAAACAGAGTATTTTTTACTTATGGTACTAGGAGATACCACTATTATTCAATTTAATATAATATTATAATAGGTACTTATATTCAATGCACTATTTAATATATATCTACATTCAAAACCCCGTCTCCTTGACTCGTACACTGAAACTATTCTAAATCTAATTTCACTTCACTACCGGGTATATTGAGTAGAATTGAATACAAAGGAGGCTTAACATTGTTGTATAGAATTCACTAACCATACCATATACTATTAGACTCGGGTTTTCTCTCCAATGAGTTAAGTTAATCGGTTCAGAACTTACCCGTACTCGTATATGCAATAGGTACAACACACCGAGAAATTACAGAGAACTCTCAGATATTTGCATACTACATGCCTCCGTGTCTTCGTTTATGTTAATTTCTACGTTTTCTAATATACAATATTTTGTATTGTTACAGGTAATTTAATGCTTAAAAAATAAGTAAGGCTAGGCACGTATCGCACTTCCGATGAAGTTTCGGCAAATTATTTCCAACACAGGTAACTACAAACTTTTTCAATCTTGATTCTACAACAAGTTTTACACCTTATTTGAAGTTGTAGTATCGTAATAGGGCATATTGTAAAAGAAAGTTCTCAACTTCTATCATGAAGTCTCTTCGAAATACGCGAAAAAATGTTCTCGAAAATCTTGGGCCAATCGACTTCTTATCAAAATATATCCCTTCATAGGAAAGTTAAAGTGGGTCGGGCATTGTGTCAGCTTCTGAAAACTAAGTTACAATACGGCGAAAGGAGAGACTGGGGGAAGTTTTGTCCTCTTTTAAGCGCGCGTTTGAAAATTGCGCGATTACCATGGATGAGGCGGAAGATTCACATCAGTCATTGTCACGAAAGTCTGTAGCTGAAGCTATATCAAATTAACAAAATGTGTTTGTTTTGGAACCGCTAAATAATTGATGTGATAGAACATCTTATTTTGTTTTCAAACGTCTAAAGTAAATCGTGATTTTATCAGATCTATTGCATTGAAAATGACGAAGAAGTTGAGCATTCCCTATTTTTATCTATAAAAATAAATCTATAAGACCCACAACAAATTAAGATTTAGCAAGAAAAGCAAAATGTGAGATAATTCTAAAAATAAGAGGCAACTAAAACTCTGAAACTCTATTTAGAAGAGTTTGTATAAACGTAGTTCGGTCGATTTTCAATCTAAACTTAGGCAACCGATCTATAAAGAGCTCGTACCAATATGGCTTATCCAAAAGGAGTTAAAGAAACTAAGACGTAAAGGGAAGGTTGAATAGTTGACCGCTAATGATGAGATTTCATGGGTAGTTTCATCCTTTCATAGACGTAAAGCAATAAGTCCGGTGTTTTCGTCAAATTCAAGGCATTGGTTCCATTATAAGTCTTCATGCCCAATATATTTCAACACTTTAATAGTTTTAAAGATCAGCAACGTATCTACTACAAAAGTTATTAGATAAGAGTCATAAAGTATATCTTCAGAAAAAGTTAAATCAGTTGCATTGTCAGTATCAAGAATTGAGTTACTATAGAAACTTTGGACATCCTGAAAGGAATGTTTGAAAGGAGCGCATTTGCCGTGGACACCGTGGGAGTATCGCATCAGTCATTGTCAACAAAGTTTATCGCTCGATGCCGTACAGAATCAGCCAAATGTGTTTGTTTTGGTCCCGGAACGAAACCCCTACGACGTCGCGTCTTGCTCCCCTGTCTTCAAGTATAAATCTTATTTTGCTTTCGCACGACACTTCCACAGTAGATTCTATTGATTTTGTACACAAACTCGTTTTTGTTTTCTTCAGATTTTATTATCAGAAATTGAATTTCAAATCGATTTTCTTTAGACTTAAGTATGTTGATGTTGTAACTCTCGTTCTATTCTCGTCTGAAGATGGATGACTCTCAAACTAAATATCCGTCTATCAAAAACTTAAAGCAAACTTTAATTTAAGGATGACTCTGGGTTCATATAAAACGGCTTACCCTGAGAGAGTTCGTGCGCTCCATTTGCATCTTGGACTTATCCGCTCCAACTTCATCTTCATAATATGCATATAAAATATTAAAAGCCTCATAAACCATCGCAATAATGTGAAATTTCGTTTAGAATTAGTAGTAAACTAGCTTATTAAAATAGTTTGTGGATTCTTCTTGCATAAACACTTATTTTATGGCTGGTAATATCAATTACTACTATACGACAGTCTATTGCAACGTTATTCTTAATAATCTTATCTGTATGTAGAAGATTTATACAATGGAAAGTTAGACGTTTTAAAAATCAATTTTTTTTAGTAAAGCTAAAGAATTGCTTATGACTACAAGTATTAACTACTCCTATGTTCCCTCCTGATATTTTTGTGACAAAAGCGTCATATTTGTGACCATAGTTACTCAGGAAACTTTCCTTTTTTCTTTTTTTTTCTATGTTTTTTGAACATGCCCAAGTTCTACTTTAAAACCAACCAATTCTATCAAATCAACAGCAAATCTATCTAATACCACAAACTATAAAACGCTGTTAGCTAATATGAAAGCTTACGCTAGCTTACAGCAAAATATGTAGTTCTACGAGCTCTGTAATTAATGGCAGTAGGCACTGGATTAATAGCAACTACTGAGCGATTAACTCCGACTACGGCACGATTACACTAAAGATCGGAATCTAAATCTAACAGCCGCAAGAATCCGCGCCCGAAGCTTTATTGATAGCAGGGCTTACTGAGTAGAGGAGTGATGGTGAGGACTGAGTAATGAACTCGAATCTAATAAATTCAAATCGACTGCGACCGCAAGCAATACTAAAGGAAGTCCAAGACGCTACAAAATTAGTTGACTTGAGCCCTTCAGTTGAACCTTTACATAATACTGTACGTATTTACTTGTCAAAACTTGTACTAAAGATACCTCTAGAAGCGTAATGAGGATCACAAAATGTTCGGATATGAAGAATAAAAGTATATTAGTCATAACCAAGGTCGAAACAAAATTTTCAAATCATTATTTTATCCCAGTAACTTTCGCTGTAATGAATGACTAATCTTTTAAAACTTCAATTTTAATATAAGATAAAATAGTACACCATTCTGAAGACCAAAAAATTGTTATTTCTGTAACACTAAAAGTGATATAGGTATTTAAACTTATGCTGCACTAAATCAAGCTCTTAGAGTAGTAAGTACCGCTAGATAAATTAGTGATTAAGCTACACTATCCTGCGATTACGCTAAAGATCGGAATCTAAATCTTAGGACCACAAGAATGCGCACCCTGGCTGTAATAAAGACGGAGGCTTCGAGCAAAGCTTCATTGATAGCGGGGATCCCGCGCGCTGGGAAATTGACGGCAAGAGAATAATAGTCACTTGGATTCGAGACTTATAAATGTTTGGGAAACGGGTAAAGTTGCACTATCCGTCACAGTTTTTCCGTTAGGAGTTACCTTTGTCCTTTGGTTATTTATAACGTATTAAAGTTTTTGGTTTTTCGATTGTATGTATTTACTAGCATTCGCCTATGACTCTGCCCGCGTAATTTTGACGTTTTCGCAATATTTCTATAGCCTTCCTCGATAAATGGACTATTTTACACTAAAATATTTCTTCAAATCGGTCCAATAGTTCTTGAGATTAGCGCGTTCAAACAAACTCTTCAGCTTTATATTATTTATGTTTATATATCCATTTCTATGATACACTCTGCAGTCCAAACGGCTTAACGGATTTCAACATGTAAGGTGTTATAGTAGTCGTATTCATTATCGAAGTGATATAGGTTATATCTTTTTTATGCCTTTTCCCAAATTTTGGACATTCAGGTGTTTTGTTTTCTACTATTGTTAACTAGTTATGAAAGTACCATCAAAAAAGCAGATAAGCAACAAAATTATACAACGCAACCAGCTGATCAATGACAAATACAATAATCATCCAGCTTCCACGCAACAATAACGGATTTTAAGATATCTTTAAAAATAATCCATCGACCTTTTACGGATGATGAAAACAAAAATAAAAGACGCGCAACTTGGATTGAAAACAATTTTTCCTCCAAACTTTTATATAATTTTCTCCACGGTAAGTTTTTAATATAGATTTGATTGTGAGTTGAGTTAGAAAACCGTTTTAGCTTTGGCACTCAGATACTTCTCACTCGAAATACATCGATGTGTCGGGTATTTATAAAGCGGAGTATTTTATTGGATTCGAATATTTTATTGAAATTGGAATTTAGATTGTTTTTTTCTTTTTCTGTGTACTCAAACTTATTCACAACTCAAACGTAACACATAATTATTTTCAATAAAATTTATGTTTGTGCACTTCCTCATCATGTAGGTAAACTGTAACCATGTCAAATCTTAAAGTTGTATGCCTAAATTATACTTAAAATGTACAGAAAATTGAACCCATCACGTATTGATATAAAATAAAGTGAAACGGTCGTAATTTAGGTAGTAACATTAATTAATTAATTACACGATATTATATTGGTATGCGAACGAAATACGGTGGCTTTTAATGAAGTTAAATGAAGTTGAAGTGGATTAATTTCATCGAAACATCAATTAGCATGGTGAATTGTAATTTGCGTCAAATCACACCGAAGCTTTGCGTGCGAGTCGATTAGATTAACGGCCGACGAATCGAATAGTCAGTTAAGCGATTCTGATTATTATGTTATCTATTGATGTGTATCAGTTAGTTATGGAGCTTTGATGTATTACCAAGATTTACATTGGCACCTAGCTTTAGGTACTAATATTGTTTACATAACTAAAACGTCGTCAGCAAAAACTTTAAGAGCCTAAGTAAACAAAGCAACTAACATAAAAGTATTAATTGTGTTTAGTAATAATTAATACAAAAAATATGTTTGTAGGAGATTGCGATATTTTTTTGAAAACATAAACATATAGCCTATATTACATCGACACGGAGATATGGCAACTCATTATATTCCTGCAAATTATCATGCACCCATGCATGCACACGCTTACACACATACACAAATACACATACACATACGATAAGAAAACGCTACCCACATTCCTTCAGTGTGGAAAAAAAATCAGCATGAAACAAAAAAATGCGAACATAAAAACAGCAGTGACATGGTTTGGTACAGAGAATGGCTTTACGAAAACGCAGCTCGTGACACTAATTTGAAGCCATATTTGGGTCGCATTAGTACTCCATGTACCGTGAAACCTAATTCATATCAGCGGTTGTTCATCGTAATTTCATAATGACACAGTGACGTATCAATTTTAATATAATTATAATCCGTGACGCTCGTCATTTATGTCCTGTGACGTTTAAATTCAGTCCGTTAATTATAAAGGCCAGTTGTAATCGGCTAAATACGGTTACATAAGGTTTCACTATACATTGTATTATCAACCTAATTTATGATATGTTATGCGATTAGCTATTGCCTCTTTCAAGTATAGGCTCTTCCAAATAAGTAGTATTAAATTTTACAAGAAGCAACACTCTTTAGTGGCAAGGTACTCGTACCTACAACCTACAACTATGTTGTGTTTAAGTAATAATAAAGCCTTTTTAGTAATACTTTTAATAACTAGTTACTTTAAGCGCTGCTTCCAGTATAATATACGAGTAAAGGGTTAAGTACACTCGGAGAGAGCCAACCAATTTATTTTTAAGATTTTTTAAAACCCTCAATCCATTCCCACGAGGCAGGTCAATTGTTGTTTGCACAGGAAAAATCTAATCCAGTTAATTTATTCACGAATAGGCCGCGAGAGAGGAATAGCTACCACTGATGAAAAAAGCTACGAATTCATTAAATGTAGGTCAACAAGACTCCTGTAATAAGATTGTTGAAAACATTTTACCATCAGAAGCAGTATTTTCTACAAATGTAGGTCTAATTTTGATTTCAAATAAAAAAAAATAGCTAACATTATTATCATACGTATGTGGTTTATAAAAGTAATAATACCTACGTAACAGCTTTATCTTTAAACATCTGTTAATATACCGATGATCTAATTTAACATCAAAGTAGGATTCACTTGTCACTTGCTAATAAATACTCAATCATATTAACAATAATAACCACAGTTAAGCCAGATTAAATTAATCAATCATTATTTATAAGTCACTTTCATGCATCATATTTTATAAGATGACTAGATACATAATCGTATTATATCATATTATAGCATTCGACTTGCAAAAAGGCGGAGTCCAATATAATTAACGTTTAAATAATGCAGAATAAACGACAATTGTAATGAATGCCACATTTACAGCGTTTAAATAAATTCACGCCACAAATGGTTGTGAGTTAATTAAAAGCTAGCGTTTTTCACTACCTCGATTAATGTTCTTGATATTTTATAAACCTGATTTTGTGTTCGCATTATAGTGTTAAAAATAATTGGACATTCCTGGTTTGGAGCAAGCAAACTTAAAAACAAAATTTCAAAACTTAGTCAAAAAACATAGTTACTTGTAATTTTATACAAAAAACGATTATTTTCTTAACTAAAACAAACTAGAATCATGACATTTTGTACTGTTGTTTCATGTATAGTGTCAAGAGAATTTAAGTTCTACTTATAATTTATTCCGTAAGACATAAAATGATAACTCAAAATTCATAATGTATCCACAATAATTTTGAGAATAAATGTTACACAAATAATTGGTTCATTTCGTTTCCACTTCTATTACTACAAAACTAAATTCAATTTAATTACCAACAAAATATTAAATTTCGATAGTTGTTATAGAAATATTTATGTAAATACGTTGATATCAAACTGGTATAACGAGGAAGTAAACTAAAACAAACCAAATTAACAAATGGATAAACTTTTGGGATGTCGGGAGTCAACAATAAGCCTTCTCTGGCGCCCAATTAGGGGCAACTATGTAATTACGACACAAGCTTTTATAAATAACTCCGGGATTTGCTCATTGGAACCCTTATCTTGTTCTAAATTCCGAAACATTAGAAATGGTATTTTTACTTCGAGTTATGAGCAAAATTAAAGCTGACGTTCGGATTTTTCATTAGCAGGGTTTAACTTATTTTTGGTTCAACTGTGGTACATGGGCTTTAAGTAAAGCCTTGAAAAAAATAGATCACCAAGTAGCTTAGTTCTTCACTACAAGTCACAGGTCTCTTGTCATATGTTATCAGCCTAGAATATACTCAAGCTTACTGCTTCAAAACAGATTGGTAGAAGAATTCCTGGACACTAAATGTTGGTAAAGATACATAAGGGCTTTACCTTAAAGTAGGTAGTTAATAATTACTAAGTACCAAAATACTTCTTAAATAATTACCTCCCCCTCTAGGCCTCTAGGTTGCAACCAATAACAAAACCCACAAAGTGCATTTAATTATGACCATTGGCAACACAGGTGTTCTCGCAACGTAATTACAACGTCAGTAGAAAATCCTCGCGAACATGCAACCAGCTTTAAATATCAGCACGTCAATTAAAGTCGGAAACCTGAATAGGTGTTCATAACCTCGTAACTTTTACAACATAATTATTATGTAAATGCACCTATGAAGTTCACAGCCTTGATCAGAATTACAGCATTACACTTACGTAGCTTACGACGTTTTCGACGCGTAGGCTCGTAGTTATGGTTTCATATTGAGTTGTCACTAGATACATTTAATGTATAGGTTTAAGGTTTTGTACGGATATTCGTTAATTGATAACACAACACAAAATCTGGTATATTTTATAATGTCTCCAGTAATTTTGTAAGCATTGCATGCGTACTACTCTATATATCTCTATTCGCGTGTTCCGATGCATTTGCCTGTACAAGTGTCCACTTCTTATATTTTGTCAAAAGATTTTTTTTCCTATTCGCCTTTTAACCTAATGTGCCTACGAAAGGTATCCAAGAATAGCAGCAAACCTTTCTTAAAAATATCTTTTTCCTCCAAAGGTACTCGTAACTTCCAACCCAAAAAGCTTTTCGATTTTGATTCCCGTAAGAATCGAATGAACATAGGGCAGCCTTCTATAAAACACTTGTCGAACATTTGTACGTTTGATGTCGTTTCAAATTATCAAACTGTACTTCCGTGTATCATGGAATCTTCTTTTATCTGCACAATTCCATGGGGAAGTCTTGGGGAAACCAATTTGACTTCGAGCACCTCGGGAATATACGAAAGAAGTCAATGTTCTTATTTTCAAAGTTGCAAGTACACTATACAAATCACCTTTACTTAACGAGATTGTATTCCTTACGCTTCCAAAGTTCCAACTACCTGAACTAATTAAAAAAAAAACATTTCATTAATCATTGCCAGAATCACATCTTTACATTCTTCACAATACAATTTAATAAATAAAATGCGTTCGAATGATTCAAAATAAAATCCGGTGAAATGTCATAACTTTTCCATGGAAAGTTACATCGGAATAACAACCATTCACACAAACGTGATTCACAAAGCAAAATTTATTTCATATACAGTTAGTTATTGAAAAATTCAAATGTGCTTCCAAAAAAATTTGACACCTAACAAAAATAACTTATTCGGTCGAGTGATACAGTGTCGAAGTTCTATTATGGAAAATGCTTGTAAAGCTATGACAATAATAAAAAACTCGCTGATATTTTCATATAAGGAATTACAAAAGAATTACTTTTACACAGTATTTTAAAAATATCAGCAAACGTTCAGAGGTTTTTATGCGTTCATATACAACAAGTTTTTATCATTGAAATCTCAAAAAAACAACTTCCCAAAATTTACGTCATATTCCAAAATACTCAAAAATTTATGGAAGTCCTGTACCATAAAGAATATTTTTAAAACTTGCACATTCTTAAAAATGCACTTAAATAGTAATATAGTAATGGTAAATCCTTCACACTGTGAGGGAAAACCCAAACCCAGCGGTGGGACAGTTATGGGTTGCGATGATGATGTATGGTAAATAATGATTAACTTCGATAAAATAAATTTTAACTGGCATTTTGCCTATGCCAATATATGAAAAAAAAAAAAATTTAATTCCGCCCAGTTAGTTATTATTAGTTTAGATAATGGTGTAGGCAGATGTTTCTGACAGTTCCATTCTATGCTCAATTCAATTCGATATGATCTGACGTTCTATTCTGCAAATTGAATATTTTATTGGCATAATACACGCGCCGATTATAGAATGCTTCAACAGTTCAAACAGTTTACGTGAATATTGGCTAATTTAGTTTAGTGCTACCTTTAAAAAAGTTAATAAGATCAAAATGTTAATTACAAAAAAGTTTTACCAGCAAACAAAACCAGATCAGCAACTTAGTTTCTTTCCCCGTCTCTTGTACCTAAAGGAATAAAATAATTTGAATTTGTGTAGATACTGAGTTATAAATATAAACATGCAGTAATAGCGGGAAATTATGTAATGCCATGCAAAATAATCGTGTTTTATGAATGCAGGAATCGGTGCTCATGTAAATAAAATCTTATCAACAAAGATCTAATGTTGAAGTAAGAGAATAGGTAATAGCAGAAACTAACAAACTAATTATGTGGTATACATAACTGGTTTGTCCAACAGAGCACAAACTAAACTGATGACGAGGTAGGAGCCGCCGTCACAACTCCAGCTAAACTAATGCGCACAATTAGATTACCTGCAGCGGCCACACATGATGCCGTAGCACTTCTAAAATTTCAAACTGCATCTGCTGAAATAGTTTGAAATGAAAGTTGTCTGTTAGAAAATTTTATTTTATTTTCTCTTATAAAAACGTCAAATATAAATTTTAATGCTGAATTTTTATTAACTGTTAAGTAAGAAGACACGATACAGATGACTAGATAATTCCTATTTGAAAAGGAAAGAACGTTAATTCTAATTCGGTAGCATGTGTTGAAGGTGTTTAATATGGTACTTTACATGTAAACGGCAGATGTCATTAGATTCATACCCTATCAAACCGAAAAGTTTTTATGCTTAACTTGATACTTCCGAGACTTCAATTGCCGCAAAGGTAGCTTCTGTCAAAGTTCTTGGGGAACAGTTTCGAACTGTAGTTACTGTTGCTTAATGGTTGAATCAGTAAACCTGAAGTTTCTTAAGAGAATAGCTCCAGGCAGTTGGACGAATTTCCGTGTAACGCCTGACGATATGAAATTATATGGCAAACTCCATTATCTTCAACTTTGGTGACACCGGAACTATCAAGTTTGTCGGCGTTCTATATGCTTTTGGGAAAATCAAATGTTTTCTCTCCTTTGGGATGGCTGTGTACTTCAGTAACTTTCATAGTTAACGATTATATTTGGAAAGAGTTGAAGAGATTTTTCGTTCAATGGGTTATTGTTTTTGTTTTACACAAAAGTAGCAAGCTTTGAGGTGCTTCTCAGCTGCGAAAATGCGTGTCAATAAAAAACAGATCTCTGTAACATTTTTAGACAACTTAATTATACCTACGTTTCTTACTTAATAAATTGACATAATATAAGTTCACAGAGCAGTGGATTATCTTTAACATCCCTTAGTTAACTGTATTACGCGTATTTTCCGTAATTAGCAATTATAGCGGCATTGCAATTGACGGGTTCAAATTTTCCTAAGCCGGTGAAAGTCGGGTAAGCCTTCAATTTAACTTACTAATTTAAAAACATTTTTTGTCATCTACCGGCCGGGATGTAGGGGCGGGCAGGTGGGGTGAAATGGAATCACCATTAAAGGTCGACGAAGGCACTTCAGCGTTTTATCGGAAATAGACTTAATGGTGACTTTTGGGGCCTCAAATTGACATGAATATTTATGAGCCGCTCTTCTTTTAGACGTAACTTTAGTTAGAACGCTGACAAGGCCCTTTACGCACTTATTTAATTAATAGAAAGATATAATTTATTAATCTTTCACCAATTTTTGACCGGTATTCTGATCACGTAAATTCAACGTGCTTGGGCTTTACTTCTTTGTTCGTAATTCCCAATTTATATTTTAGATAACTTTTATGTTTTAAGATAATTTAGTAAAAAAGAAATAAGTAGGTATTTAAGCTTGGTTGCTATGATGACCAGTGCCCATTGAAATGATATCCAATCTAATAAAATTAGGAATCAGTTGGCACAAAAAAACAGCAAATGTTATAAATGGAAGAACTGAATCACCGTTACTTTTACTAAGCCTGACATGGAACTGTCATTTGATTTAACTTTGTCGTTGAATTCTAAGTTAGTTGAAGTCAGAAATAGCACTACATCTGTGACTTACTTAGGATCGGACTGTTCTAGTTGAAGTCGTTTATCTTGCCATCGCTTAGCTTCGATAAACTTATACCTCGAACTCCAAATACGTCAACAACTCTGAATATTGGTATTATTTAATTCTATTTCAGTTGCAAGCGAACTCCATTAAGAAATCGATATGTTCTACAAAGAAGAGGAGAATATTATAAATTCAAAATACGAATATAATAAACTAGAGTCTAGACGTTACTCAAATCATCATTCTCACCCTGTCTATAAAAGATTTGAAATACCTTTATATGACTCAGACTCAAATCTCCAGAGCTATGAAGCTTAACAACTTGAAATTCGGAAAGGTTTCCAACGGGACGCAGCCGTTCGATAAGATTGAATCTTTGGATATTGCGCCGATAAAGGGTTGTAAGGGGCGAAAAACGGTACACTGTATTACTGATTTAAATGGTAAAACCTTTACTATTGTCTTCAAGACACTTTTTGTCGTAACTGCGTCCAAATATCTGTATATATGTAAATAAAAATATTTCTATACAACAAAAAGATGAAATAGAATGTCAATATAGAAAAATTACTATTTCAGACCATAAATAACTTACTCATCAAATTCATCGACTGATCACGCAGTGCTTTTCGCAAGGATGAGACGAAATGCTTTCCTAACATATTCCAGACAACGTCAGATTTGTCTCAGGAAAGCCATACAAATGTTAGGATTTCCGTAAAACCCAAATGTACAAGTATGTTTGAAGTTAGAACATGACCACATGTAGACGTTATGTAGATTTGCCTTCAAATTTTTATTACAGGTGAAATGATTATGAGTATGACTAGGCCTATTTTAGATGTCTAAGATATATTTATAAATCGTTCAGTTTTAGAAATAAATCCATTGGCGATAATGGTTTTCATGTTAATGATAATAAGTAGATTTACTCAATGTGATTAATTAAATTTTGAATGCCTGTTTTTCTACCTTCTTGTATTTTCTACAGATCTTCGCCAATCTTGGTATTGGCTGTATTATAACTGGTAACATTAGCTGACTCTTCTCCCTTGTTTGTTATGCAAATGTTTTGTCTTTGTCTTCCCGTCGCCCTTTCACCTCACCCACCAACGTCAGTTTAGAATTGTTTGTGGAGGCTAATTCGCTTCCATGTCGTGTTGATGTCTTCATGTTTAATATTGAATATTACACGAAACGTAAATTGAAACTGCCATATAACTGACGTATGCTCGGTAAATGTGTTTACGCGAACTCGATTTCACCTGTATTTTCATACCTAGTATCGTACATTGTGTTTTAAAGTGCAATTATATTTGGGTGCAAAATGTGTATCTGTGTAATGTTCGGATCTACTAACTTTGTCGACATAAGTACCACAGCATAGAGAGACTAACAGTAACTGTATTTAAAGTCCATTTGAGCGCGCTCGTAGAACCCACGCTTAGACACTGACTTCAACTTCTCTTCGGAAGTCTTTGAAGACCTAAAACGTAAACTATTAGAAGCGAAGTCCAAACATGAGTTTAACTTCTGTTACTCTCTATTTTGTGTCACTACTCTGTCAACCCCTGCAAGCTAGGAACCTTCGATGTTCTCTGTGACGGGATCGTAATCGTAGCGCGCTACGTGACCGATGTGCTACAACGTGCTACGCGTGTTTCAATGACGTCTGACGCGTTTCAATGACGTTCGTAGGTCGTAGCATGTTCATATTGCAATAGACGTTTACATGTTTCGTTTCGTAGCAACTTAAGTGAATGCTTTCTAATTGACTTCTACGTTCCACAAATGACGCTACGGAAGTGCTTATATAGTATTGTAAGTAAACGTGAATTTCTAAATTTAACTCTCCATATCAAATCATGTTGCAGGTTGCAGGAAACATGTTGCAGGTGTGAATATTACTTAAATATGTAAGGGACCTTATTTTGAAAAAAAAATCATGTTGTTTACGCAAATCATTTTCAGGAAAGTAATTTTTATATAGTAGCTATACAAAGTTTTCAAAATTCATTTTCTAAAAAATATAACTAGCGAAGCATAACGGTAACTTAAGTTACGTCGTCATAAAGTTATGGTTGAAGAACGAATACGTCGAACAGTTTCGATCCAGCTCACATATAATAAAAAACTTGTCTTGTT
>LGAG01000158.1:291138-316099 GCA_001278395.1 Lerema accius
CAAAAACTGTATGAGTTTAATGGGAGAGAAATGTATTCAGCCCACATTTCCATTATCAGCCTTCAGCCTAATTTTCAAACAATAGATAAGACACGTTAATAAGTTAAAGCTTGTTGCCAATATGATATAGGTAATACGCACTGCAATAATAACTATTTTGTTCAAGTAACGAATCTATATTAATAATTTCGTGTAGGGGTACGGTAGACTCGATCGAAACCTTATAATAATATGAATAACAAAACATAAAAAAATAATGATTTCGAGTCGACAACTGAACATAGGTATATTCGCAAAATTCGGATTGTGGAGTATTTCGTTAAATTGTTATGGCACTGACAAATAAACCGCAGTCGCCATTTTAGTTAGATGACAAACGTTCCGTTTCACATATAAATAAAATGATCTGTCATGAAACTTATGTGGCAGACGAAATTTTACGCGAGCGAAGCCGCGGGCAACAGCTAGTTAATTATATCTTTTATTACTTACTTTACAATAAAACCACGATTTTGTTTATTAAATGACTTCTTAATCAAAACAGCATTTATGCGGAATAGTATCTAAAATTGCTGAGCAAATTCCGTGTCTATTGGTTACTTTAATTGGCAACCCAATTCTGCTATAACTAGCAACTTAATTCCCTGAAGATTTCAAGCGATCGGAAGCCACACAAACTAATAGAAGGAGAGTTCCGGAAACTATTCCGAGGGAATTTATCTCTTGGAATCATTCTATGCACGCTCGTGCATTGCTTAATAGTTAGTTATTCATTATAATTTATTGCGATTTAAGGTGATAAATCGACAAAAGACCCATCTAATTGTACTCTCACTGATCCCAATGTTATTTACGTAGCAAACGGACTTCACCTCCACTATACAACTCTCCTTGTCTCCTTAAACCAACGTTTCTCAAAGAAAAATTTGGATTTTTTTCTTACTTAGGTGCTTTATCAGAGTTTAAATCCCATAAAGAATTTTGAAAAAGGAAAATTCTGTGAATGGGATGCTATAATTAGAAAAAACACAACTTAATTACTTAAAAATTTAATTACAAAACGTAACCTTTCAATCTTACGTCTCTTTTCAACATTTAAATAAAACTAGTATTCGAAAGAGACGCCACATATGTATAGTGACAGACAATAGTATCAAATCCATTCTGATCCTATACACAGTCCACGATAGGTTAAGTTCAAAGTCATACGTTTCAAAGACGAATGTTGAACATCTATCGTTTCATTTTACTGTAACGTCCTCCGAACCCGTTCGAATAGTTGTCGACTGCATAGAAGTCTGCGAGTGACAGCACTATAATAACTAATACAGAAGTTCCTCTCCGCTCGTAATCGTTACGGTCTGTTGAGTAAATATTATAGCAAACGGACTGCAGTCACCTAGTTAAGTGGATACTGCGGCTGCATTTGAAGCATTGAAGTCAGATCTGACCTATTGGACAAAGACCGAAATTTCGATTAAATAGAGTGTAGGTACCTTTTGTGAAAATTGTACACTAAAATATAACATCAATTTCTAAAGAAAATATTGAGTTAGTTTTAAATAAAATCTTGACAAAGCAGCTTACTAACAATAAAGAATTATTTTGATAATAACGTATGATAGATCTTCAGCTCCAAAATAAATTTAGCTAACAAAGCTAAGCTGTAAAGAAGATTAATTGTTTTGTTTAAATTTTGTGTTGTATGTTGCTTAGTTTCTTGCCCCGTTTGTATCATGACAAACAACTAAAATGTTTAGAGTACTAAAGGACATGTCCAACAATGGTTTTTTAAAATTGATGGTAACTAACCAGGATACTTTTAATATTTTTGAATAGAACTCCTAATGAGATGGTCAATCTAAAATTATCAGATTTTTTTAGGCCTCCAAATTCGAGAAAATATTTTTTTTATTTTGAATAATTTTCGACGTTGGACTAATTCCAAAGCCGATAAAAAAGATAAAAAATTGTCTACTAATTTTTAAATTCTGCTCTATTGTTGCCATAAAACAAAAGTTTGTAAAAAATAAACAAAATATGTTTAATGTTTCAATTATTTAAAAAAAAAAATGGAGGGGTCAAAAAATTTTATTTGACTGGTTTTTAACTTTATATTTTTTACTCTTTCACATGAACATCGTTTGGTTTTGGTTAGTTGACAATCACAATGGAGTACCACTCTCCATACTGAACTGGATAATAATACATAATGTATGAAAATTAACCAAATTTTAAAACTAGCAGTTTGCAAATTCGTGTTTAGGTTTATGGTTGAAAAGGGTGAAAAACCTGATTCAACGATTTTTTTTAAATCAACCCCTAAGTGGGTAAATATCACCGCAAAACTATAATTTCCGCAAGCAAAGCTGCGGGCAACAGCTCGTGTTGAATAAGTTTATTTATATCAACAAACATTCAGTTGGTTAGACTTTTTTCTTTTGTTTTTTCTTGATTAGCAATACATGTAAATGTAATTTATCGTTCTACACGAGTGCACTTTTAATAAAGCCATTTTATGTTATAATCAGTATAAAAAACTTACCCAATAAATACGAGTAGGTTGTTGCAAAAACAATTCTTACGTCAAACACTCACGAAAACACCACTTTTTGGATCAACATCAATACAAAATACTGTCGGAAAATGATACATTTCGGACGACCTATTTAGTACGCAGATTACCTTTGTTTCTTCCAGTACCCTTCGTTGAATAACTTAAAAATACGTGCCGTTCTCAGTGAGGTATGCGGATGACAGGGCAATAATAACCAGTCCCGAACTTCTACCCGGTATTCATAGTAATCGTTTCAAGAAAATGTTTGAATTAACAAAGCCTCCGGTACTATCCATTTTCAATTGTACTCTATTTGCGAAGCACTCCCAACTTATTTATGTTGTCGGGTAAATTATTTTGCGGTTGTAATAAAATTGAATTAGAATACTTAGGGTATCCTAATTTTTGCGTAAAAGCTTTGGCCGGTAAATATCTGGGTGGAAGGATTAATTCATTACGAAGTTATGAAATTATGTGGGTTTTCATTTAAAAATAGAGTTGTTTGGATATCTTTTTTATATTATCTTTTTATAAGGGTGTCGAGTGGGTAGACTTTTTGCCCCTGGCGAATTATGATAGCGAAGTAAAACGTTCCAGGTCAAATTTCAAGGTCAAGTTCCGATCCATACTGGAGCAGCGGGGCGGAGTATGCTTTAGTCCAGGCCTTCTGAGAAGAGATACGTGCTCAGTAGTAAGCAGTTAATGGGTTGAGGCTAATGTATAAGACATAACCTGATTTTACATATTGTTGGTATTGCCGGCTGATCATGCCTAACGGTTACGTTGGGGTCGAACCTCGCTCAAGGCAAGCATGTGATATCGTGTTTGTTCTCGAGAATTGGATGTTTTTGATATTGTTACCGAGTTGAAGTTTCACGATACGCCGCCCCAAACATTAGCTGTACAAGTGTAGTACAGTAGGTAGGTACTTATAATACCAAGAACAATAACCTAGCTTAAACAGACGCTGCATTCAAATTACGACTTAGCATCTTTAACTTAAGGTCGCATATAGAATAAACTTGTTTGTTGTTTACAATCTGTTTTACTTGCATTCGACTGCACATTATGTCTAAGAAGCTTGATTACAATAAATCACGCTATAGCATTATATAAACATCAGGACAAACACTTAACGAAACCCTCGAATTCTGATACTAAAAATAGCCACTCCAAGAGAGTACTCTACTCATGTTACATGGAAAATTGGTAGAAATTGGAGGACTTAACAGGAAATTCTCATTGTGTCATATATACAAGTTTGACGACTGATACTCTCATAGTATCGGCTCTGCTACTTGTGCCACGAAAATGCATAATATCCCTCTGAATACAACTGCTTATTTTCAAGCTATTGCCTATCTACATCTAAACCTTTGTACAAAATATAAATGTGCAGAGTTAACTCTTCAAAGCGGATTTTTCTTAATTATTGAAGTCTTCATAACTGCGAACCCTTTCTGATGCCTTACAATATGCATAAAAGCCGGGCCACAGCTCTGTGGGTGTGCCTACACAAGTAAGTTCGGTACAATGATTATGGTCTAAAATAAGCAAGATGCCTTCATTCCTCTGTTCATCCCATCCCCCTGTGTTTCCATTTGCAATGTTTTGTCTTTTGTTTCTTGCAAACAACATCCGCTTTGTCTAAAGCCGAGCCGTTTGCGGCACATGCAAATATTTACCTAGTCGAGGTTTGTGCTTTGACGTTCTTACGTTATTTCCTAACTACGCAACCTGTGGTTGGGTATAGGGTTACCTTTTTGTTATCAATTTTAAACTTGTTTTCACCAAAATGTTTTTGTTTTAGGTAAATTCCTGCATCTGAGGTGAAGCTGTTTGGTAATGTAACAAATAAATATATACAGTTATGCCTTCATACATATTTATTCATGCAGTTTTCAGTGTATTTGTAGATGTTATTTTAACAGTATTAACAAGTTTTCATATTAAATGCAAACGCTTATCCAAGAAACTCGTTCGGGACTCGGGGATTATCGGGACTCGAATTCTTTTTAATAATTATAGTATTGTGACTCTCTATTTTGTTCTACAACTTTAGTAATTAAAGAAACTTTAAGGAATCTAAAGAACCCTCTAATGAATGAATTACCATGGACGTAATTTAACTTACATAAATGTTGTTAATTTTTTTTTTCATAACGTAGACCTCATACGTAGTCTTGATAATATGTAAGCAAGTTTTAATTGACAATATTGTTGTTCTACCTTTCTATGTTTGTGGTTCTCCCTGTTGTAATAAAGAAAATTGATAAAGTAAGACATTAACCTCTACGAAGTGTACGAATTTGTCCACATTTGTCAATATTACAAGACATGCAGAATATTTCTTAAAAGATATACACAGCATTTTTGGTAAATTGTCCGCGATGATATGAATAAAAATAAATTATGGAGCTCATACCTTTGTGGAGATGAAATTCCGTATTGCAAGCGCCGTCAATTTGCGTAGGACGGGTAAGGACCCACGAAAATCATTTTATCTTCTCTGGTATTTCTAAAAATAAACGGTTCAAATTCTTATCGAAAGTATTAGTCTAATCAATGAGTCAATTAATGATACATGATTGAAAACATATAACGTAGATTTTTAACATATTACGGTTTTTAACTTGTAGTAATTGGAATTGAATTATTATTGTTTCTCTCCCTCCTATTAATAGTCATATCTGTTTGACTTCCATATGTATATATTTTTCGTTGTTCCGTGGTTTGACTTGTTATTGTCAAACTGAATATTGTGTTATGATACATAAGATAATAACATCATTAAAATCAGTTAATTTAATTTTATCATAAACTGAAATATAATTTAAATCCATTCCCTGGCAACGTACTGTTTTTGTAAAATAGATGAGATTTCATACCTGCATAGTTTGCGGTGAAACATTAAATATTTCATAGGATCTTCCGGACGCCGCGTCGGTTAGTCTTTAGAATTCAGTGCAGACAAGACTTCTCACAATTTTATTTTATGTATGATCACCCTTTATGTGAATAACCTCTATCATTGTAGAAACGCTAGTCTAGAATATGCATATTGCTCAAAAAGCTGAAAATAAATTAAGCGAATATTATGAAGTTATGTTTATTATCAACTAAACTTTACTGTCCTTCGATTTAAGTGTATCAGTACTCAATATATTACTCTTAATCATGTTTTCCTATGTCCTCTAGATGAGATTAAGATTAGGGTTCTTTCCTAATTAATATACTCGTAGAAGGCGCTCCATATCACAGACCCAGAACCTCAGCTTGTCTATGACAGGAGGTGTACTTGTGTTTTAAGGAATTAACCTTCATAAATTGCAATATCCTTTATAACCTAATATTATCCTCCTTCATAACCTACTCCTTTAAGGTCAGGTAGTGTCAGTTAGAGAATAGCTACATCCCAATAGTATAAAACTTTATACAATATAATCTCAATATCAAATCTTTTAGATTAGAATTTTATGGTGTGTGATTGTTCCAAATAATCCATTACTGTAAGCGGGTACGCCATTGCCATAACATACCAATTTTATTGATAGGGAAAGTCAGTTTCTTAGCAGTCAGGGGCAAATCGACCAAACTAAAATAAATGGCGCATAGTTCGAACCTCTCAGGGAGATGAAATTCCGGGTCATCCCCTCGCCTCGATATGATCAAATATCCTCCGTCCGCCTCACGGTATGCGTAGTTTACGCCTCTAGGAATTCAACTAAACAACTCAGATGCTCAAGATAGAAATAAATGAAATCGTCCTAGATATATGTGTGAGTAGAAGAGAGTAAAATTCGATAATAAGTTGGTTTATAAGACTCAAGCTGTAATTGAAATATAATGATTTGAATCAAGAATCAAGCAAGAATTTTATGACATAAGCATATGACCTTAGATAGCAAGCAAGATATAATAAAAAAGAAAGAAACGTTTAATTGGCCATGGAAATGGAGGTACAATACAAAAAAGAAACAATTCACAGTTGTACTTAAAACTAGCAAAATCAAAAGAAACTAAAAAAAAAGAAAAATCACATTGAACAAGTTTGTTAAAAGGATTACACTCACCATATATATGGCATCAAACTATGAAATAATCACGGTTATATTAAGTTGTAGTACATAATATAATAAGTACATGAGGTGTGTTTTCCTATAATTATCATAGAATGTTCGAGTATATTCTATATACTTCTACAGAGTCAGATTTAACGTGTACATAATTACATTTATCCGTAAACCTAGCAATTTATGTGCTGTGGTCGGCCTGTCAATGGGTTTCCTCGTACCAATTAGTTTACTAACGGCGGTTTCCCACATTAAATAATATATTACCTAACTATACAGGGTTTTATTTAGAAAGGTTAATAATAAAATTGGGGTTTTGTGTAATAACAGAACCAAGTGTACGATACGGCTGCCAAAGCATTATGAAACAAAAAAAAATGATTGGATTCATTTTAATAAATTGTATTGTGTTCAAGAGGAGCCCAGTATGGTTTAGGGTCACAATTGAACCCAATAGGTAGTGCTTTTTCAGGATACTTGAAAGGACCAGCCAAACTATTTATTTATTGAAATGCCATATCAAAACTTGTCCAATATGGTATGCATTTACTTAAGGTACATGAAAATTAAAGGTCGGGAGCATATGATATGAAAAATTAAGGGATAGAGTAAACAATAAGAGATATACAACGTCTGTACGGTCTTCTAGTTATGTATTAGGTAAAACTTTACGACGAAAACCTCCAAAATGTTACATTACCGAAGTCTAAAGTGGGTAATTTCTGGTAAATTGCCTGAGGTTAGGCAGTGACATAGTTACCAGTCCAGTGGGTAGGAATTATAGGCTTAAGCTTAGACTTAGTTTAATGGTGGCCTAGTACCTAATGTTGTACATTTTGATTTTAAGCCTATTATAGAATTAAGTTCACCATACATGGTTCATGTAACTGTTTCAACAGTAATGTTTTTTGAGCGTATATGTGTGTATATTATGTCCATTTCTTCGTCTTCATAGCATAAACAGCTTGATGACTTTTAAGAAATCTGATGTCATTTTATTTCTGTCCATTTGTCGCATATGTCGGAGTGATAAAGGCTATACATATTTTACGAATATGCCAAAAAACAAAAAGACTGATTTAAGCAAAAATACCTTTCGTAATTACGATCCAGAATAAAAAAAATATTGAACATTGTGATGCCGTAAGTCTTTATAAAACTTTAGTAACTATGTTAAACCCAAACGATACATCATTACTCTGCCCACTTACCCTTATCCCATAATTTGTCGCAGCATGACTTATTTTTCCATTCAACCCTAACATTCGTCAACTGAATAGTCACTCTTTTCTTAACTATGTCTCCCTTCACACAATACATTCATCTTTCCTATGATAGTCCTCTTCCCTCGTAACCTGTCATGATTTTAACGTAACAATTTATATTTTTAACGTAAGGATGAGGTAATAGGTAGATGAAAGCATACAAAAGTTACTCTAACCTTAAATAGTTATGTGTTCCTTCGGGATTGCAGGTGAATGTATAGTAGTTGATGTAAGGTAGTCTAGTTACATTGTCAGAATCTAGTACATGATTTAGTAGGTATCATAGATGACCCATATGATGCAGTGGTGGTAACGCCAGACCGCTGTTCAATGGGTCCTGGTTTCCATTCCGAGACTAAAATTTGAATGACGAACTTAAATTTCTATATTTTGTGTATTTCTGAGTCGTCCATGGCACACACGACAAGGGGAATTGTACTAGGAATATGAGTGTGTAACGTCTATTAGTATATTTCATTAGAGTAATAAAAATTTAACGAAAGAATATTGCAGGCAGAAATAGCTGTGAAGAATGTGAAGGTACGTCCGTACGTCGGTCTGTACATTTTATTAAAGTCACCACGACAATTTTAAAATGCCTGACGTGTTCCTGGTACCGTAGATGAAATACTTGCTGTCATATACATTTTCAGTGGCATTATTTGAAAAATGAAATAGTGCGAACGTCGGTGTAAACGTGTATATTATGAGTACTCGTACTTCATGATACTTAAATTATGGTCCTAACTGTCACCTTGACATGTAGACATACTCAAAAGCTAGAAGTTTACTACTTTACTACCTACTTCTTCTTTGCAGATGTATTATCTTTTATCTTATTTCTGAATCATTCTTATTAACTTTCAAGGAAGTCTGAACTCCTTGGAAAGATATTTAAGACCTTACCACGCTTAGACAACACGCCTATTTAATACATGCGTCTTTTGCGCGTTTGCATCGCTTTCTTAGCGCGTTTGTATTTACACAAACGCGCGTCATCAATGCATTCAATAAAACGTCATGTAGAAAGGGTCAAGGTGTGTTCTGTGTTTTGTGTAGCATTTGTGTCAGAAATGACGATGTCTATTAACCGCCAATTCATCGTCTCCTTGGTAACGTTAAAAATTCTTCTACCTAATCAATTTATCTTTTAAATACATGTTAGTTAAGTGTACATAAGCAAAAATTTCCATAGCAACAACCTTTATCACTTCCTGTAATTGTTACATTTCCCTACATGTACACAGTATGAGGTTTTGGTAAACGTTGGAGAGATTAATTGGTTTCTTGCGCAAGATAACCGTTTGCGTGTTACCGCAGCTTAGCCGGAGCAACGTCTTGGGAGGTTGCGGTGAGAAATAAATTTATCAAAGACATTATAATCGTTAGCTTCTACTTAAGCATATAAAATATAATTATAACAATGATAATAACGATGATAGACATTAACAAGACGTTAATACACATCGTTTCATCTGTTAGAAAAATGTGCACTTCGTCGGGATAGAGGGATAATTAACAACCCCCCCCTTTTACCTATTTATTTTAAAATACATAATAAGTAACTTACTCAAGTATGTGTAAATCAGACTTCTAAGTCCACGTGTTTATATTATTGAAATTTCGTAATCTTAAAAAAATATATAATGTACAACTTATTTGTAAACTGCTCGACATATAAGTTTCCTTATCCTACATTCCACGGCCCCTAACCATCCTTGAGAATCCGGCGACACTCAGGGTATACCTCAATATCAATCGAACCACTTTGTATCAGAAACTAGGAACAATTTGGACCTAGAAGCTAAAAATATAAGCTGTACCAATGCTAATATAATCTGTGCCAGACTAACAACCTTAAGAAATGTCAGTAAACTAAATAAAGTAGTAATAACGCTTGATAATCACCAACAAAGCCGTTAAGAACAGCCAAGTGCAGACAGAGCGACGCCGCCTTCAATACCAATACCATGTTTATGAATGGCCCGACAACAGACATAAAGGTTTTGTTATTTGGATTTTATTGTATCCCAGCTTTATTATGAGAACGAGCATTTGAGAACGAGAATTTATGTGACTAGTTGATTTTTTTGCATAGATATTGTTAGGTCTTAATGTGGTCACAATCGATGATATCATAATAAAAATAAAACATATTCGTGACTTTGGTCAACATACTTCGGTCAACAATACCGACTACGAAAACTACTCAATTGGGCCGTTTTTAGTACGCAAAGGAGACAACAAAAAATTATCGTGAAAACGATATAATAAGGACGCATGCAAATTAGCGCTGAGCACTTTTTTCAGCTGTTTGCTAAGGACAATATATCATTGGCTACGATGAAAATATACATATATTTATGATAGAATATCAAGTAAGAATACAATATAAATCTGTTAGCAAGGCACTGTTGGAGCAGACAGAGTGACGCTTTCTCTCTACATGCCACCATCGCTGTTTATGAATAGAAAGAGAATACGAATTAATGCTTTGTTACATAAAATAGGTTCAAAGATTGTCTGCTTCAAGAGAGAATTAGAATTTGTCTATTTAAGCACAACTGATTTCATTATGGTTTTGCTTTAAATTTTGGACCTAAAGACAACTTCAATTCTTATTTTTCTTAAAACTTTATCAATAAAAAATCTAGTATTAAACGTAACGAATAGATACGTGGAGCCACGCATATTGTTCATTATTGTGGTCCACAAATATAACATATTCAGTTCTCTATATACTCTGATATAGCGCATTCGTCAACTCCGGTATATTTTACCACATACAGATAATACGCATAAAGTTAGATGGGTTTTGCGCGAGTGATATCAAAGGAGCATTTTTCATTAGTGTTCGCCTCTCACGGCGGTTCCGTTTTGTGGCCGCTTCGGATTCTTTTGTACAATTTGTTATGAAGTCTTCCTCTGTGGGTTTTTTATTTTAACATTATTAAATATTAACCAATATATTTTTTAAATTATTTTTATCATTTGAGGGCCTATGTGGTACTATTGTTACAATACTGAACTGCCAATGTGAGGGTCCTGATTTCGATTCCTTATTATAGGTGTTACCCCTGAAGAAAGGTGGTCGCCTCTTGTTTAAGCCTACTCTGATCTCAATGCCCGAAACACGACTATTTGTTTTGCTAACGCTAGTTAGAGTGAATAAAAAATAGGATTCTAAGACAGCGTATGTTCCTACTCGTACGTTTCTTTGTACGTTGTCCATGCATCAATGACACTAGAAATCTGATTGTGAAGCTATTAGTGTAAATTAAAATTATAGCTGCCCTCTATATTGGTCAGCATTAAAAGGATATAATACGTAAAACCCGGACATTACTGCAGTGTCGTGATGATAAAGCGACGTGCCCTATCGACGCACAGATTCCCTTGTCGCCAGATGATTGATGGATATTGAACCAGCGTCTGTTGTCTCAGACAATATTGACGTGACATTCGATCCCGTCGCATCGGCTTCTTTTAGTCGATGTGCTGAAAAACTTGCTGAGCCCTTTAGACAATGTGCTTAGAGGGTGCCATTTAAAGGGAATAATGTTAATGAAGTTTATGGTGGAATAGCTGTTAAAAATATTAGCGTTTTAATAATGCACGGGATTATTGAAAAGTGATCCACCTTGCTTTGCTTCTGTAAAAATTTTACTTATTATCCTGTACGAAAAAAACGGTTTCCTGATGAAATAGTATTCTAAAGCAGCCCAGTGGTTTCTGCGGACACTGGAACAGAAGGAAAGACAATAATAAACAAAGGCTTTGTACCTATATCTATAAAAGGTCTATATAACAGTAAAATTTCCAAAAAAATATACAGAGTTGACGTCGTTCCAGTTTTATTATTAGTAGCTAACGACAGATTTCTAAAATTCATGAGGACTAAAGTTTGCTACCCTAAATTCTCAATTCAATGGACAATGTTTACACTTCATATATAGTTTTGGGTAACCTTAGGTTTTACTTTTGTCCTAGACAAACACTTAGAGCTCAATAAGATTCGTTATCATCAAAGTGTTTTATTTGACTTCGATACAAGTCGGGCGGAGGAATACGGGTCTCTATAGAGAATACTGAAACGTATGACGATCACGTGCGTTGAATAAGTCCGACCTTTGTTTCAAATTGATTGATGTCCCTGTTTCTTCGTTCCTTCTTATCGAATAATAAACCCTTTGTTTAAAAACTGGTCGCGAGTGATCAAACGCAGAAGTTATCTTCTATTTAGATAATTATACTAAAGTTATGCTTACTAATAATGACACTGAAGACGGGAACTTTATTATTGTGAGTCTTATTCAATTCTAAAATATATTTGCAGCTAATGACACGAGAAATTGTGTTAATGTTCACAACAATAGCAATTCGATCTAGTTATTTAAGACAAGTAAATTGAGTTCCCTGCCAAACGGCAGACACTAAGTTGTGTTGCGCGAAATATACCGCGTCTGCTTGCAATTGTACAATAAAAGGAAATCTCTAGATTATTGTATTTTCGCGTACAATAGACGCATCTTTTGTGCATTTCTGAGAGGAGTAGACTGAGGAGAAATAATATTATTCTCTTGGATTCAGTGAAATGTATGTAATGTGTTTGCCACCTAGTTTTCCATGTTCACTGTGACGTAGCTGAGATAAATAAGAAAACATGTAAAGAAGAAAACACAAACTCATTTGTAAGGGCTTGGGTAGACAAGGAATGGATGCTTGCTTCTTTTAGCTAACTTGAAACCCCTTGAATCGTAGGGAGAGTTACTATCTAGTATTATATAAACTATTTGAAGACCCGTATGATGCAATGCGTATCAAGCTGAACCACCGTTCATAAGGTCCTGTATTCGATTCCGAGCGAGGGAGAAATTTGAATGATTAATTTTAGTTTATATTCTAGCATTGGGTATGCCCTTTGTTATTATTGTGTTGTCCATGACTTCATAATCACTGTTAATCGTAGTGTGGAGCTATGAATATAGGATATATTTAATTACGTAACTCCGCAATAAACTATTAAAAGACAACCAACTAGTAAGACAAAACATCATAAACAGTAAGTTAATACCATTCCTTAATCTCGTTATGAAAGTTAAGTTGTTAAGTACAGCTATAACGGAGAAGACAGAGAAAGTTATATATTTTTATTATACAGATTATAACCGAGTCGGTGTGCTGTGAAGAAAGCTTTTATAAAAGTTATATTTTCTCTTTTGAACTCATATTTTCTTGTTATAACGTTATGAAGAACGACTGTCATTGTTTGCTTTGACCATTTACTTCTGTATAGTACACTTGAAATCACGCCATTTTGCTGACCCTACTGTTTTGTATGAGAAATTGAATTAAACTTGTTGCAAAACTAAATAACCCTCCATTTAATAAAACGTCAAAAATACATTACCCATGAAATCATAATTGTTTTAAAGTCAATTTCAAAGAAAAAATAATTAAGTTTCCTTGTGTACCTTCTATAGTTGCACAATCTAGAATTTTTCCCGTTTGCTAGAAGTCAAATAGAAGGTAACAGGTGAACTGAAATGAAATCATAATACTTTATCAAGCTATCTGACTCGGCTTAAACTAGTCAAAGCAAATGGAATTATCCTAACTTAGCACAAACCGATTTTTGTATTTTATGGAAGCTGACATTTCATTCGTAAATGAGTAGATAAATATTAACTATTTCACCTTAATTTTGATAATAATTGTCAATGTATATTTTACATAATTGTCAATGTATATTTTACATAATTGTCAATGTATATTTTACATTATTCAGTTTTAAAAGGATGCTAAAATTGCATTGGAATAGAAATTTATTTGAACTTAAGGATATGTAGAAATTCTATCCCATTAAAAAATCCTTTCATTTAAACCAGATAAAATTTATAATAATTACGAAGATCATAAAAAATTTAAACAAAGCCAGCTTAATTGATAAAATTATTTTAATACACAAATGGACTGAATTTACACTCGTGCAAATACAAGATTTGATTTTATTATAAAGAGCAAATTAGAGTTTAATACTGTTTACTTTGTGTTTATTAATAATGTATCTTATTAAATCAGATATATCACATTGATTAAAGTTTATTTATGTTTATATAGGGGGAGTATGTACCTACATATTCTTTTTTTTCTATAACAAACTAGATATATCGCCTGAATCCATGTCAGTGATTGCTTATAGTTATTATTTTTCAAAGCAAGCGTATGTAACTTTATTTAGCAGTTTTAAAAATGCAAGCTGAGATTTGTTTTCGACCGGCCGAAAAAGCGAGCGATTCGAATATCCGTATATATGTGAACGAAAACGATTTTAGATCAAAAAAGGGTAAAAGGAGTATGAGCTTTTAACTTGCGTATTGAAAACGTTTGGCTAGTATTAGCTGTGGAGTTCGAAATAGTTGAAACATCAGTCAGTGTTTACTGCAGTATAGCTTTACTATTATTATTATTACTATTTTATTTAATAATGTAAAATTTAACAAAACTCGGTGACGTGCTCTGGTCAAAAATCGACTATAACTTATTATTCGATTGTAACTTAAAAAGGATAGTATCAGGATTGTGGAATACCTTACAGCGTCATTTATTCTGTTAGGAAAGGAACTTATTTTTAGTGCCATCTAGGGAACATGAGTGAAACAATAACTCTACGAGGAAATCTGAGCCTATATGATTGAATCATAAATGTATTTATAAAACAATCTTATTAGCTTTATGCAAGAATTATTCATATAAAAGTTATATTTACATATGTCTATGGTGTCAGAATTATTTTTAAAAATGTCAGACCTTCCGTGACACAAGTATCCTAAGTGACAGACAGTTTTTTTTAACCATAGATACAATATTTCTGTATATTCCAGTGAACTAACTAAAGCCTTTTTAAAGTAGATTGTCATCCGGCACGAAGTAAACAGCGCGTTTGGTCCAACAAGCAATCATTATGGAAATAGGGTACGCGGCGCAGCGGAAAAACTTTTCCTATTAACGACTTATATCGCGACAATTCGCTTGCATAATGACAGTGATAATGTTCAGCTATTATTGCGCCAATATCTTTTACCGTCTAGACGTTACAATGCTTCAGTATTGGGCAGTGCAGCCCACGATTGCCCACGAATCTCTCCAGGAGCTTTCTTCTTAGGGTTAAAACATACTTCACTACGCTGTGGCATTGAAAATGTTTGAATGATCCAACTGTTGAAAATTTTTACGCACCAACATCATATAATAATGATTAGAAAAAAAATCTGTCTGCAAAAAACATTTTTAAAGAGTTGTGTATATGTTGGGTATACGCTCGACAGACCTAACACAGTCGGGTAATAAATTAATATCTTTAGATATTTTTAATGATAATAAAATTGTTATTAATACTTAATATAAATAAATTAAAATATTTACGATGTTGTTACGCAATAACTTATTATCGAGTCAAAACTTAAACTATCAATGCTGCTCACTTCACCAGCAATATCGGTAAATACGCGGAAAGTTTTCCTATTAACGACAAAATAATTTTGCTTGCATATTATCGCTGATTATGTTAGACTTGTAACTTGTAGTTGTCGTTGTATAACAGCAATATACTCAAAATTTTCCTCTCAACTAATTTAACTTCGCTTTCGCCATATACCGCAGTGGGTCTTTTGAAATACCTGAATCTGCATTATAATGAACTCTTTCATTTATAACTCTGTTATATCGTACTGAATCCTGTGAAATATCTGCATGATCTTTTCATTTATATTTATAGGCTTTAAGCCCTGGTTGTTACATTGGTATCGAGCCTTTGATATAATATTAATGAAACGAAACCAAAAGAGCTTTGCTTCGCGTTTATTGGTTCGATATCGCTTTAATTGATTGTGTATAAATTATTAAATAAATTATGATAATATAGAAAGCATTCTCTACTAATCAACTACTTATATTCTTAGTATCACCTTTTAGTAATGTGACTGACTAAACCTCCTAAACAACACTCATACCTCCTAAAGTTCTGCACTAGGAATGAACTCAGAAATCCCGAAAATTGTACGGTTACTAAAGTTGTCATCGAAATGTCTGGAATTGATGTCTGACATCCATTTGTCTGTCATCGAAATGGACCCGATCTGCGTTCGAAATTCGACCATGCCTGATTATGTCAAGCAATATAGAATCGTCTCGCTCGATAGTCACAGGGATGTTAATATGTCAACGTTAACTATGTGTCGATAAGGTCTCCCGTCTCACGTTTGATGAAAAGTTTCTATGGTGGTGTGCGTTTCGTTATATTTTCTAATTAAATATGTAGCACATTTAACATAAAGATTAGCTATCTGCACCTCTTCTCTAGTCAAATTTAACAACGCTAATTCTTATACTCGTGTATGCTTCCATTATTCTTTAAAGAGGTCCAAACGAACATTTTTCCCTTAATTAAAGTATATATATTAATACGTATACGAGTACTATTTAAGTATTTGCAAATTAAAACATTGCTAATGTATTGAAAAGTACAGTCGGTACTACGTATAACATAACCCTTAATTTAGAAGTCAACGTTTTACGCGCCGGGGTAATAAAAAATAACCCCATAATTACACTTCAGTGTATAACCACGTCGTAAAGCAAATTTTATCTAACGAATGGGCGATGTGGGTGTAATCATGATCGTGTATGTTTTTCATATCTGTGTTTACTTGTGAATGGCATATGAACTTGTTATTCAGATTTAGTCATCTAAATTAACCACATTTGCGTTCTTTATACTTATATCAGAGACTAGAGTTTTTTTGACTTCTTTGAGTTTAATACATTCTGCAAATTATACGTCTATATTTAATAATATAAAGCCGAAGAGTTTGTTTGTTTGAACGCGCTAATCTCAGGAACTACTAAACCCATTTGAAAAACTCTTTTAGTGTAGGATAGTCCATTTATTGAGGAAGGCTATGGGCTATATAACATCACGCTAAGATAAATAGGTGAAGAGCAGCAATAAAACAGTGCTAATTACATAATATGCGAAAACACTGCAGTCGTTGTTCCGATAGAAATTCTGTTTTATAAGATTTGTTGGTCACTTAGTTTCCTACAATAAGTTCTCTCAAACTTAAATTTTCGTGTTTTAGTAATGCTCAACACACTAGATACCTGCCTTTAAGCAGTTAAATGACAAACACATGCTACAAGTATGCATAAGAAATAAATGCTGCCTTTTTGGGGCATTTGAATGCGCAATCCTAAAACCAGCCTATTTACAAATCCTCATACCTATTTACTATTTATTTATGTATATCTACAGGAAACCAAACGAACAGCGTAAGAAATCTCCGTGTCAAATAAATGTTTTATTTTCCTCTTTCTTGGCTAATGGTATTACTTCCAACATGGGTCGTATTTCTTTGGGAACACTCAATTCTACTTATAGAAAAGCTCTAACTTAAGAATAGGTATTTTAAGATTTTCTGGAATAATTAATTCAGGATGAAATCTTACTTCTAGAATCAAAATCAGTTTTATAAAGACAGTTATGTATCTAATATGTAATAATAATCACATTCGACATTTTCTTTAAACACGAACAGACAAAACATCGGTGAGGCTTTCTGGACACTGTTTCTACATGTACACTTTAACTATACTAAATCCCTAAGACGTACGTACGTCCCTGCATTATTCTTAAAATAGGTCTTAAGTTGAACACGACACATAAAAGATTTGGTGAAAATTTGAAAAAAATGGTTATTTGAATGTTGCGCTGGAAATTTATTCCTAGGCGACTTGGTGGGCGAAATCACTAATAGTTATAACTGAGCTACAAGGGCGATCTAATTAATTACTGTTCCTATTAACACCAATTTCGGTATCAAAATTATTACTCTCCGAATTGGTACAAACGTGATTCGGTTAATGGGGTTAACCATAATAATTTCGATAATTTTCGTATCAAAAACCCCCGCATTATTGTCAAAGCACGCGTAGGGGTGCCGATGGACAAAACTAATCTCGACCACAAAATTTAATGCACGATATCCCACGCAAACAATGCTGTTTGTTTATTGTGTGCCTCGTTTATGTTGCGGGAATAGTGTTGTGGGATTTTAGTGAAAAAACCTATTTAGGTTTTCAGTATTTACTAGCTGGCTATATGTACGCAGATATTATATTGTAACACAGACGAAAAAATATAAGGTAAGGTGGGGTAAGACTAACACACGGGGCAAGACTAACACTGTCTATTATCTCGATATGCACTTGAAGAAACGACATGTGTGTGTTTTAGCCGAAAACATTTACGTTTGTTCTATCTTACAGACTGGAAGAATTTCGTATTTAAGCTATACGTATCGAGATATGTAATAGATAGTGTTAGTCTTGCCCCGTGTGTTAGTCTTACTCCACCTTACCTTAACTGTAGACTGAGACTTAGGAACAAATGAGCGTAGTAGAAAGAAACATAGTGTACTTATGAAATGAAAACGTTTCCCATTGCTCAACAGGCCGTGCTCTGTGATATTCGTCAAATCGTAAAAAAAAGAAAAAAAAAATTTTTTTGTTCTGAAGACTCAGTCTATACATTTTTTGGTCTGAGTGCTGTAATCACTAATATTTTATAGCACAAATATGTACTTATATGTTATAAGCGCTTTCGATTTGAAGACACGAAAATACCCTAATTGGTGTGTCTTTTTACCCGACTTTGCAAGAAGGGGCAATGTTGACTGACACTCACAAAAATTCCGTTTTTTCCATGTTACATACATACACTCGAAAACTATTATCATCGTTACGTAGTTGGATAACAGCACATTAATTTCCATCTTATTGTATTTCTACTAAGAACATTTAATACACAAGAGTGTCTGTTAAGAATCCTTTAGCAAAGCTACTCGTAGCATAACCTTACGGAGCCCTCGGCATGCGCTTATTGAATGCACGCTCCGTTCGCTAATCTAATTGTATGTCAGCCCCTGTCTGCTGTGCAACTCTATTTTAGTACTAAAACAGTTAAATTATTGCTTAAATAAGATGCAACGTTGTTACATCGTAAGATTGTAACTATTAAAGCTTTCTCTGTTACACAGGGTACAAAAGATTCTGCAAAGTTAAAGTCAGTAGAGAAAGATGAGTTATTTACATTTAATTTAGAAAAAAGTAGAAATTAAACAGGTTCAGATTTTCTTGTAATAATGTTGCCCTACATATTCCATAGATGGCGCTGTGAATAGAATCCTTCTTAATAAAATAGATGGCGCTGTAACGTATTCCTCAGTACTAAGGTTATAGATCCAAATCCAAACATAACGTGTTATAGTTGAATTTGGACAACAGTACGGGTCCTCTACTTGCCATAAAAAAGACTGTTTCAGTCTCGTATTAGCCGATATTACCAATAGAAAACAATAGAATATCAATTGTCTACGATCCACTTAGGTCGCACTACGCACATTGAACCCTAAGATTAGTACAAGCAACAGACAGACGCTCCCAAAAGACATTTCTTTATCATATGATGGTCTCTGGGATAAAATCGAACGCAAATTGAATACATGTCTCGTATAACTTTATTCCCTGCTCAAAAGACTTCTTTCCCTTTGATATTTTTCTCAGTGTTGATTAACTTGGAATATCGGGATTGTGTCCGATTGAAAACATCACAAGCATGAGCGGTTTTGTAGATGCCAGTAAATATGATATGATTTTTGATAGCCATGTTTTTAAACGGTGTCATATTTGGGTGTTATTTCCATGCTTTATTTGATTTATCCATTCTTTTAGACGGCGTTTATGTATATTACAATTGGTGAAAATCGATTAATTTAAAATTATTGCGTTGATTTTTATCTATATCCAATCCGAAATTTCTTGGTCGACCCAGCCAAAGTGTTTAAATATTAGAAAGCCATCCGCTGTAATCTGTTGTTATTACATTTGACCCTTATTCGCGAAATATTGCATCTATCCCAAACCCATATTCTTTGATGTCTATATGGTTATTTGTCTCGAGCGTTGAGTTAGGGTCAGGAGCGTGGAACCCTTCTCGGAGGGTTACATGTGAATTACGTTTTAGCTTCCCATATATCGCTAATTCTGCCGCGGCCCCAACACAACTGTTAAAGCCTCTATTATATTTTATATAGCCATCATCGTCACCATTACGAAAGTCCTTGGAGAGAGCCCGGGTCCTACCTTCATTACGGTTACAGGGAGCCCTTTATTCATTATTCTTAAGGACGCAACATTAGTTGGAGGAATGTTCGCCGGTTAAGGTAATTGTTTGCTTCCAGGCGGTTACCGGCTTGTGTAGAATGGCTGGCGATAAAAGCAATTCGTGCTAAATAAAGAACAAATCCCATTTGAGTCTATGTGCTAGGAAAAAGACAACTATTGTGTTACAAAGCTTGACACTATTTCAAATATTGAAGCGATTCTGTTATTTAGCCTGAGGGGCACTCAATTTACTTCAACTTGATTCATTTGATTTTTAATAGAGTTAGATGTTAAGATTGTATCTACAATATCTATAACAATATCCAAAACCTAGTAATATTCAATACATTTATAAGTGTAAACTTTTACCTAGCTTTTCGAGTTGCTTTTTAAAATCTCATGGGTTGTAACGGAAATGTATTATTGAAGTCTAATTTTTTTGTAATAGAATCGCACAATGGTTAAATTTCCGCTTCGCTCGTCGCCACTTGAAAAACTTTCGGATCCCGTCCGCTTCAATGGACAAGCATTGTTAGACTTTTCGGGAGATTCTCAACATATCAACTATGGGAAAGAGATCTATCTCCATAAATAAACTTACAGTTGGTATCCCTATCTACAAAACGAGGGGATCCGAGTTCAATTCGCGGCCAGAGCAGATATTAATGTCAAAATTAATGTTTTTGTTGGGGTAATGAATGTTATTTGTGTTGTCTATTCCACCCTTTCATCTGTGGGACAGGGAATCATTGTGTAGTGTCATATCTCTGTAGCAAGATTTAAAGTTTGTCGTAACTGTCTCGCTAATATAAAAAAGCCTTTTACTACGGCATAATTCTCATAGAAATACCGGAGAAACAAAAAAATCTGATGCAGCTTACTTTTTTGAAATAGGTTAAAAATCATATGACGTTAGTCATGTAACCGTAAAAAACGTAGCTCTAGATTTATACCAGCATGTGCCTTCAACGAACATGTTCATACGCGAGCGTGCTCCAATTTGCTTGCTCTTGTGGATCGTCAATAAAAACTCCATTGTTCCACACGCCACCTAACAATATTCAAACACGAGGTCTGCCGCAACTTCGGAGTGGTGTACGAGTGTGCACTGTACTTTATATTTGCAGACATTCCGAGGTGGGTTTGTATTAAAATGGAACATCGTTTAAACTTTTATTCTTTGCATATGTCTTTAATAGTCGGGCGATATTTTTCTACAGAAATATAAAGTAAATCTCTTGTGGAATTTACTAAATTCCATAGAGCTCATTTCTAACTACTGGTATGAAACCAAAGGCTAGAAATACACAAGATTATTCCATAACTGACCTGAATATAATAAGTTACTAAATTAAGGATCAACTTTCATTCCAATACTATTTCTACAACAAATCTGTAATAGTTTTCTCTCAGTTTTCAAGTAATATCAGAGTTGAGTTAGCATGTAATAAAGAAATAGCATTGCTTTGTAATATAGCTAGGACAACACCGTCTCAGTCTTCAATGAATCGCAAATCTAAATTCTTGTTTAGAAATGGCAGCGTCACCGTTGGTATTATATTCTCAACTTTCCCGTTAGACACTGTCTGAAATATTGAAAAAGTTTCATCTAAAGACGTCTGGATGTAAAAATAATGGTAAGATGTGGGCGGACAAGTCCCATTATTTGCGAATAATGAAAGGTTTATGCCAGAAGGGCCCTTATTTAGGACCTGAGTCCCTCATAAGTATTTGCCGACTTTTAAGTTACTTCAAAATTGAAGATTTTTGCTCGAATTGGTGAACTGAATTTCAAGCAATGGAATTTTACTAAAGTCTCTTTCAGTGTATGTGTCGCGTCGGAATTAATATGAGTAAGTAAATACTTACTCATATACCTAAATAGGTATGTTATTTACATCGATAATTTCTTTAAATACTTAATTTAACTTTGCCAAATTATACAATGGAAGTATATTTACGTACTTACGCAATAAATTATATTACTGTGTGTATTAACATACACTAAATCATTATCTCAATTAAATTCATAAAAATTAAATTTGACGTTCACACTTAACTCAAGACGAAGAAGATAATAACAGTTCATTAACTTCAAAGTTATGACCTATGAAGACATCAACATTGATTGATTAAACAAACTTTCTTTGTATTTTACTTAACATACGAAGAACTCAAACGTAAGCTTAATTACTCGAACTTCTCTTAATTAAGTCTACTCAACTATTCTCATCAAGATATTAGACAGCGCTTTAACTCCGAGATTTTCAGTTCGCGTCATTTGTCTCATTAATATCAAACCATTAATGTATTAAGTTTTAAGTAAACTGATACGGGCTTTGTTGTTTTAATATACTTATAACAAATTTTATCTCAAATCTTTAAATTACCAAAAAGTCTTGAATCGTTTTAAATCTTCAAGCACTTCATATTCCACTTACTGCAAACTTTCAATAATCCGGAACTATATGCCTTTTTGCTGGCCTTTTTATGAAAAAATTCCGAATATAGATTATCGTCTTATCTTCGGATATTACTTAGGAAACGCGGCATGTCAACTAACAGCTTTTTTGAGTCACTTCAGAAGCGGCTACGTCTCGACGAAGTGTCAATAACTTGGTTCATGATTGAGGAAATTGAAGACTTTGATTGAAGCTAACAGCTTTTTGTGATCTTTTTCAATATAAATATCTGGCATGATGTAGTTTGCAAGAAAGAATATTTCGTGCAGGCATGTTGGGGTATTTCATTGCATATTGTTTTAGTTTTAATAATAAATCATTGTCGTCATTTACATCATTTCCAATGTCAGTGTCTTATTTTAATAACGCAACTAGATCATTTGTCAATTCTACGTCCAGTAACATAATTTATAAAAGGTATAATATTACAATATTAAAAGTACCATAATTCGTTAGCTGTGTGCTAAAAAACATTTTTAACACCATAAAAAAGAAATCCTGAATCGTCAATACTAAAATATGCTGTATTAACATTCAAAAATATTTATGCTGATGTATTAAAAATATAAGTGTTTTGGGATTTTTTTCTTAAATTTGTCAAAATAGCTTTTGTAGTTGTATAAGTATTAGTCTCGATAGGTATTACTATATACGATTTTTGCCTCCAGTCGACTATCGAGCTTTGCAGATAGTTTTAATTACATCAAGAAACGGTAAACCTGCAGACTAACTGATTTAACCTTTGGAAATTTCATTTAACTTCGCCGTAGAAAAACCGGCAAGAATCGTTAGATCCTACGCTACCGATAACTTTTATATCGTGCATCAATGTTATCGTGTAATATAAGTACTTAATCCCAGTTAATATTTATATGAGTTATCTCTAAGATAAATGTCTAATTAATTGGCATCGACTGTTAAAATTAAATGTATCAAATTCATTTATGCGGTACTTTGCAAATTCAACTACTCTTCAAAAAAAGAAACACAGTAATAATTTGGGAGTTACCCCGAGGCATACCTATAGGAAACTCTCCGGCCCAATCTACTTTTGATGCATTATCGAGACTTTTGTAGGTCATGTAAAGCTACTCATGTGCTCTGAGTACTTAGCAGAATAGTTTGCTAAATATTTGCACGAAATTAACAACAGATTTTTCAAAATCATATGACTCGTCAGCATTCGAAATTTTAGCCCTACCAGTACTCGCAAACCTGGGTAAAATATTAATTTCGTTAACATTTTGCTTTGATCCTACACTTTCAAATTGTAAAGCAAGGACGGATAAGGTTACCTTGTTAACGAGTTGATTTGGGACAGTTTTAAACTCTATCAAAAAAGTGTCCCATATACTTAGTCAACTGAATACTAACCGGCTTAAACGCTTAACTTAATAGCAACTTTTTTCATCAAATGGGTGGGTTAGAATTTCACAGCCGAAGGGCCGTGCTTAACTGCAATATGTAGGCATTTATTATTCATAAGCCCCATTCGGTATTCATATTTTTTCATTCCTCGGATTCAAAGTCCTGATACCAATTCCATGATTCTAGAATAATGTAATGATACCCAATTCCCATTCCCGAGATAAAGTCACGTCTGCTGAATGCCCGGTCTATCAGGTAATCGACCCGGGTGGTATGTTTGCTAGAGCTCGACGCCTCTTGTTTGTCGATTGCCTCCTAGCAGTACCTACTGTCCACTCTCGTGACAGGACCGATTTCTCCAAAATCTCTTTCACTTTCATCCTAACTAAACCAACTTCGCAAATGACTTTACGGTCCCCAATTTGACTGGCGTTACTAATTGCAGGCGTTTTACAAATTATAATACCATTACTTCATTTTAGAGGTATTGAATTGACTTTCATTGAACGGCAACAAAAGGGAATATGGCTTAACGTACTCTTCAAAACACGAAAGTCGTCAACAAATTTTAGGTTCTGCTTATCACTCCACCTACTGTATACCGCTGTCGCCTGCAATTCCTTAACTAGGTCAATCACTTAAGACCATCGCAAGACAGACTATGAGCGCTTCAGAATGCATATAGTTAATCAAAACGGCATGTCTGTTGACTTTGCTGTGACGCCTCCATTGTTTGCGCTTTGCTGTCCAATCCACTCATTACTATATAACGAGCAGAGGCAACATCTATTGAGGAAGCGTTGGTAACTAAATGTTTGCAGCCTAAACAAGAGAGTTTGCCGTTTCCTTAATTAACGATAGCTTAGTGATTTAAGTGTACGAAATTTTATGAATACTTACCATGTGATCTACTGTATTTCTGCCTTCGTAACAGAGGAAAAGGAATGTAGCGTGTTGTCTATTGGAAAAGCATATAAGGTGACATTTGATTCACTTTTATTGGATTCATTTTTA